>DWNE01001144.1:0-23342 GCA_018249875.1 Cecropterus toxeus | reverse complement strand
TGGTGAAGTAAAGCATGTAGTCCATTTAACAGTAAATTATCTTCGTTGGACATGTATAACCAACTCCTCATAGATAGAAGTTCTGCCTCAAGTCAATTACAGATGCGTTGTCACTAATTAGACAAAGATTGTTGCCGCTTATTTAAGTCTTCCGACATCCACAATCTTATAACGAAACCGATGAAGTTAATACCACTGTAAAAATATTAAAGCAAAAAAACCGACTACATTCTAAAGAAATGCACATATTATATACAACCATGCATACACACGGTCGAAAAACATTATCCTCCTTCTAATTCAGTAGTGCAAAATAGGTGTGACGATGGTACCAACCCGGTCGAACAAACCGTTTCTATCACCTTTACGATTTATAAAGTTAGATGAGCATAATATAGTGTAGTCTGTGTCACATTCCATTTTCAGAGCGCAAATATTTAACTCTAATGGAATACATAAAAATCGCTCGTCAGATGCCTGTCTGGCCGGGGATCGATCTGGGACCCACTGCGCGTTAGATCGGTATGGTGACCGCTCTGCCACGTTCTGTCATTTGTAACTTTTGATAGCCTTTCTGGCCTTAATCACGTAATATTTGATTTGAGAGAAAGGAGAAAGGCAATTATATAACACTGTTGTGTGTACCAATAAAACCGGCCAAGTACGAGTCGAACTCGCGCATGAATGATCCGTAATATTATCTATAAAAACCACAAAAAATCACGTTTGTTATATGGGAACCCCCCTTAAATATTTATATGATTTTTATTTTTAGTATGTATTGTCATAGCTGTAAAAGACATAGCTACATCATTTGTGAAAAGTTAAACGGTCTAGCTATCACGTTTCATGCGATACCACCCGGTGACAGACAAACGGACAGCAGAGTCTTAGTAATAGGCCCTTTGGCACGGAACCCTAATAACTATACTCTAAGCCCTTAATGGTATTAAAACTGTATGTTCAAACTAAATGCCCAATACTGTTAACATAGAACTGCTATTGTGGTATGCTTTGGAATGACCTTTAATAACAAATGTACTGATGGTCCAAGGGTTGTCCAATAAAGATAGATAATGGTCGTCTAGGCACGCACACAACGGTAAACAAATGTTAGTTCGCATTTGTTAGTGTAAAACAACACAATAAAATTTAAATAGAGAGGATAGTGGGCGTGTTAAGTGGTTGAAGTTGGTTTAAGCGTTAATTATATGCGCAGTTCGCACTAGCGGTTATCCGCAGGGACTTGCGAAAATTGCGCAAACTTTATGAATGTATTCTAGAGGTTGATCTCTCCTGTAGGTTTTCGTGGGGTCATTGGTACATCAACCTTTTTCTCTCTCACGTATCTAGAATAAGGTGTTTTGGTAGACTAAGCATATTTAGGAAAACTAGTATCATCGTTAAAAAAATTCAAACAAAAACCTAACTAAACCTAAAATAACTGCTTAAAACGAAATTTTTGTTCATATTATACATTTTTAACGCTTATATGAGTTTTTGTCATAACAGTCAACTAAAAGTATAACAATATATATATTTTAAGGTTGGTCTATTTACTAGCTTTTATTTGATACCATATTGTCGTAATTGCAAAAAAAATCCGCCCCTAACCCTTTGTTCCTCTATTTCCAGGTGCCATTTAAAAAAATATATATAGCCTATGTTACTATGCAAGCGATTCTAATGATGTTTCAAACGTCACAATCCGTCAAGTCGTTTGGGCTGTAGCGCGTGCCGGAAAAATGGACACACATACATACTGTATGTATGTATGTGTGTCCGTACATACATACATACATACATACATATTATGATCGAAAAACATCACCCTCCTTCTGACGCAGTCGAGAAATTATATTATTTCTTGTGAAGTTTCTTCACGCTGTTAAATTTCGAAGTCACAGACGTCTTAAATTTAACTCCGGAAGTCAAAAGGTTTCTGAATGTTAAATTAGTTGTGTTCTTATTTGCAAAATGTTGTAAAGCAGATATAGGCGGAGGATTCACGACATAACAAGTACTTTTATTAGTGTTTATTTTTTCTGCCACAATCATACTCATATTATAAAGGTGAAAGTTTGTTACACTTTCACAGTAAAACTACTAGTCATATTTTGCTGAAATTTGGCCCAAAAATAGTTTATCACCTTTTACTTTTAATCCTCATGGATACCCAGCCGCCCGGGGGAGCAGCTGAGTTATGCTGGGCTCTTACCGGTTAAATCCCCACTGGGTTTTTCTCCTCGCACCGTACGGCGGGAACACGAGAACGCTTTCGCAATCATCCACCAAACCACCACTGCCTGGCCGCTCCCGCAGCCCCTCCACGTGGAGCATGGAGCTCCCCTCCAAGTAGTGACCTGAATTAATACATGGGGTAATTAATACGTTGGTCAACGTGACTGGATCACACGGAGCCACTAGAATAAGCTAGTTTTATATAACATCAAACATAATAAAGGCAAAATAAGTTCAGAAGCCATTCATTTTGATAAGAGTACCTGTAGTCTTCTATAGATTTACTCGCTGTTTTCGTTCTCAGAAGTAAACAAGTTTGTTTTCAATTCAATTGGAAGGCTTGTGCACTTTCTATTAGGTATTCTTCTACGATTTGCTAAGGTAGATTGTACCTTGGAGAACAGGTCGTATGAAGGTCGGGACTTGATGAATAATACAATATTTTGGCCCATGCCGACAAGGGCCAAACTGGATTAATAATTTGAAATGTATTCATATACATATGTATTCATCAAAGTTGTTATTCTGTTTTCACTCGCAATGGGGTGAATTAATTATACGAGTTTCAACATTTAATTTTGAAGGAGGTTGTGTAAAGTTTTTGACTGGTAACACGGTAATCAGCCAACCGTATCACGAAACCTGATTCTTGCGAAATTTTCGACGGAAATAAAGATAAAATTGACGGAAATTAAATTATAATTTGACAAAAAGTTTTAAAGCAACAGGAGATCTAGAAAACAAAATTCGCGATCGATCTCATTAAAAGTAATAAGTTACATACGAACGATCAAAGTCTGTAAGAATATTGTTAACAAAACGTTAGTGGTAGACAGTATTCACGATATAAGTAGATGTTTAAAAAAATATTGAAGTAATGAGATTCAAAATATTTTTATTTTTCCTTTGGCATCAATAGGAAACGAAAGATAATTGAACTTCTTGTAGTCAGAATTAAAGTTAATCAACATTGCTAGATCAGTATTTTATTGGATGGTAGTACTCTTTATTGTTCAACTCCGGAAGCACCACCTATTTCTGTCTCAAACAGTAGTGTATGACGCTGCTGTGCTCAGGAAGGGTTTGGTGAGGAAGACTTACATATCAGAGGTGTTCCAACTTAGTATTCAGGGGAAGCATGACTAAACTCACCTGAGTTTAGTCATGCTTCCCCCATGGATATCTGTGAACAACCCAAATAAGGAAGATTACCTAATCTTCCTTATTTGGGTTGTTCACAGATATCCATGGGCGGCAGTGACCACTTACCCTCAGATGGACTGAATGCTCGTTTGCTACTTTCATATTATAAATTATAAAAAAAGCTGTTTTGTGTTACGTTAGTTTATCTAGTATTAGATTATAATACAATCAGACTTAAATTTAGTTCGTAATTGTCGGTCTTTGTCAAGTACAGCCATAATTCTAGACACATAATGCTGACAATCTGATTATCTTCGTGTAGGCCTAACATTGGGACATAACGGTCCAACAAAAACAGTTCATTATCACCGTCTGTCGCGAAATTGTCTCTTATCTTGTCAACCTTTACATCAGCATGTCATGTGATATCTTCGTGTTAATCTAATTACACGGACTACAGGGCAAGATTAAACGTTGTTCTGGAAACGAAATGAAATTTCATCCCAGTTTCAAAATTAATTCACTAATTTACGACAGTTCCTACGTTAATTTTGACCAGCCTTGCGCACAAGAAAGATTTATTTTATCAACAAACCCGACCTTTCGCGTAACTCTGATGGAGTCTTTGTAATTTGCTTCCACAACATGTTTTGTCTGTGAACAATTTTCAATAATTGTTCGAAATTCGTGTTTTCGGTATTTGTTAGCTTCTGTTATTCAATTAAATGGCTCAATGGTAACAAATTTCACGAAATAGGCCTAATAACAGAACTTTTGTGAACGTATATTTATTAAAATGTTTTTCTCATTTCGTTTGAAATTATACAAAATTGAATTTTACTTAATAATCAAATAGTAATAAGATATATTTAATAAAAAATGTATCTTTTAAAAGGGCCTTTAAATTATATCACTGCAAAAAGTGTCTATTTTTTTTTTATATTAAAGCGGTAGAAATCTGTACGTGTTGATTTACAGTATTTTTGCAAATAAGATAAAGTGATATGCTCGTTTCAAATTGGCTTTCAGAAACATCAAGGCATCTGTAATAAACTATTGGTAAAACTACTATCCAATAGTCTGATACATCCTGAGTTCATAACAAAGCCCATTATCATCAGGTGAACTTCAGTTTCATTTACGGCATTCAAGAAAAATAATAGAGATGCTAAAGTTTGCTAAGATCTTATGGTCCCTTATATTTTTATTAAATCGAAGAAGCAAACGAGTCATCAGGCAGACTGCATGTAAAGTAGTCACTGCCGGCCATGGACATCTTTAACAAATAATAAAAAAGTAAAAAAAAAGATATTATACAAACAAAAACGACAAACCCGCTGAGTATCTTTCCGGATCTTCTCAGTTGAGGTCCGATCCAGGGGTAGTGTAAGAAAATATTGTAACTGACAATTTGTAAGTGCCCTCGTAAGCCTATGCAAAAATAAAGACATTTCATTTCATTTAAGCACCTCCATATAGAAAGTAGGTTCTACCTGAAGCAAATCTCAAGACTCCTGAGGACTTATGTCACCTCATATAAAAGTTAGCCTATATCCACGTCATTCCACTGAAATGAAAGAAGTTAGATAAGTATAAGTGTAGTGGTAGTATCACTCCGATCATTTTTTTATGAGTTTAAATTATTTTCTCACGAAATAACTCAATAATAGTTGAAAATAATAATTAAAGTCACACTTCCTGTACCACATTAAAGCTTTTATTATATCTTTAACAGAACCAACTCTAACCCAAACGGTGCAGTAATAATTTGCCAAGTGACAGTTCAAAAGAGGAAACAAGGATTGGCGGAGAGGTAAATTGGCGTAATGGGGGTTTAATCACGAGGTTATGTATGGAAGAGCGTTAATAGTTTCGTGAGAAACCCGAGAACCCCATCCCTAACTCTGAAGGTCGCATTCTCAGAACAAATGTCAGGGATGCCCCTAACAATCTTCGAGTTAATGGAATTGGATGGAAATTTGCACGCGCTCAGTTTGTAGTTTAATTAAGGATTATATTTAAAGTTAAGTAAAGTAGTAATTAGGTCTGATGGTTATGTCTATTGCAGAATATAAACTTCTGTGAAAATTTATTGTATAACAACTAAATAGTTAAATAACGTAAGTACATATATGTTATAATTATTTAACCTTATCGTAATAAAAAGTACCTTTTTTCTGGAGGGGGGAATCTTCAAAATGTACTCGACGCGGTGAGAGCGACGGCGGGTTATTTGGATTTCTTACCGCACTTAAACTCCGTCGGTAGGCTGAGGACGGCTTGTCGCTGCGTGGACTCCGGGATTTCCAACGGAACTGGAGTCCCCCAAGCGCGATGCCTTTCTGGCTCCCTTTCTCGATCCCTTTCTGGCTCTTTCCCGGTGAGCATTAGCGCTCACAGTATTTTCTGATGTTTACGATGGCACACACATGCACCATCCTTCCCGGAGTCACTTGGCTGGACGTTTCGAGCTCCCACTCTTGCCGCTTGCAACCCCAGTAGCCCCCTTTTAGTAGCCTCTTACGAGATGCAGGGGATACCGTAGCCCTAATCTGGTCCCAACAACATAAACGTTCAGTCTACAACAACTTAAAAAAAATCAGAGAAATAAGGAGGGCTTTGTACACTCCTATATTTACATTATTTTATATTGTTTTCATTGCTTGTATTTAAATAAATATATATATATATTTTTTTGTTATCACGAATGTAATATGTTTTTATATTAAAAGTAACCTACTTAATTTAAATTAACGCTATAGAATAATATCGTCTTTAGTATGAGATTTCAGCTCAAATACAAAAAGATTATACGGATAATGTCAAACGCAATAGAAAACAGAGATGGGTTCCTGATAATGGCTCAGAATACTAAAATGTATATCGTGGGACTAAATACGAGGCCTGCGTTATATTGGTGCCTTACATTATTCAAAACTGAACCACCAATGTCATTTTCAGGGCACCATTACGAATTCTAAGGGTTTCTGAAGCAACTATTAATAATTCGTTGTCTAATACGAATGACACAACATAGGGAAAAAGAAGTCGTTCAAACCAAATGTTAGGTGCCTTAATAGATTCCACAGAGCACTGCAGACCAGGTTCAATTGAGCTTCGATGGTGCTGAGTTTAGTCTTCATCACACTGTTTTAATGTTTGCTAAAAGGGGACGAGAGTTCTAATTAAGTTGGCTACGTCTTATAACGATCGGAAGGTCTTGTCAAGTAGTCTTGCCGTAATGGACGAAGTTTGACAAACTTGCAGCATCTATAATTGATGGTGCAAGTTCAAGTTTTTTAGTTATAATGGGACTTTAGCTGCCATATTTTTCTAAGACGTTGTGGTTTTTAAATCTTAAACGAGTTTATATTTTTTGTGTCGTATAAAATGAACTATGTTTTATATAAAAGTTTTAATGATTTGTTTTATAGACGGAAGGACAAAAAGAACACAGCTGGTTTTGTTAGTTTTGCTCTTGTTTAACAGAGTTTAGGTTTGGGTTCAATCCTATTTGAGGTTTACTAGAATTAGCGTGACGGTTACTTATAATAAGATGGACTCTTCGCAAATCAAAACAAAATTTTAATACATAATTATATAATTGACATACTGAGATTATTATTATCACGCGATCACATTTTCTTTTAACTTTTCTATAAGTATTTCTATAAGATTCAGATGTAACTATTATAATTGTTCCGTGTTGCGTATATTAGAATAATAACTATCCTAATTCTAAATAAATATATATTTAAGTAAGTGGAGACTACAACCCATTGACATATGCTATCTAGCCTAGATAAGGATCAGTCTTACCTGCGCTTGGCCATCGATGCTTAGCAACAATCTTCAGCAACCCTAAAAACTAAGTTGGAATGCCTCGAATAAGTACATCCCCTTAACAAAGCAGTATTTAACACTGGTTTTATTAGGCAGAATGGTGCAGAGGTGCTTTACACTACAATGGGTTTCGCCATCAAAATATATGTAATTTTATTATACTTTGAACGAATAACATCGTTAAAAACATTAAAACAAAAACCCGACTTCTTAAAACTAAATTTTTGTTCATAACGACATAGATTTAATTTAACGCTTATATGAATTTTTATCAAAATAATCCAGTAAAAGTATTACAATATATATTTTTTATATTGGTCTATTTACTAGCTTTCATTTGATACCCATATCGTCGTAATAGTAAAAAAATCATCCTTCCCCCTCTTTTTTCTACTTTCAAGCGCCATTTTTAGAAATTATATAGCCTATGTCACTATGCAAACTGACACGATTCTAATGATATATCATACGTCACAATCTGTCCAGCGGTTTGGGCTGTAACGCGTGATAAAGTAATTGAAATACATACAAACAAACATACATAAATACATACATACAAACATAACCATCGTTCTGACGCAGGCGAGTAATAAAACAAACAGCCATTATGTACTGTGTACCAACATTTTGTTCAGTCAACATTCAGCATACTTAGTGTTCCCGTCCCGAAATAAATTTTCAAAAGTATACGGTCCTAGAACTGTCTTCGGGGAAATTTACGTGCCTTAAAATTACGTTCCTTGTGTACATTACTTATGCTTACGTTGTTTGTTTGTGAATGGAAAATGGAAATGATATTTATAAAATGTATACGCTTCGATGGTAATGTGATAATTATGTTTTTGTAACTTAACAATTTCGGAAGGTAGTAACACTTTTGTGGTTCGTCTCCGAAGGCATCACCTCCACACCTATTTTTACCCGATTGCGTCAGAACGAGGGTAATATTTTTCGAGCGTATGTATGTATGTTTGTTTGTATGTATGTCCATTTGTTTGGCAAGCGCTACTGCCCAAATGGCTTGACGAATTATGACATATGACATTATTATTAGAATTGTCTCGTTGTACCTATATCTTGTACCTGTATTTGTACCTATATCTCTCTGACCACGACCTCACCTGACACGACCTCAACTGAAAAGATCCGGCAAGAAACTCAGCGGGTTTGTCTTTTTTCTTTGCATAACTTTGTTTTCTTTTAGCATATTTTATTTTATATGGGCAATAAATGTACCTCCAGTAACTTGCCTTACATTTGACTAAATTAAAAGCTTGTTTGGAAACGTTTCACCTTGACATTAAATATTTGCCAAGTGGTAGAACCAATGTAGTTCGACCGGAGAAGTACCACCGCCACACCTATTTCTAGCGTGAAGCAGTTATTGCGTTTCGGTGGAAGGGTGTGGTTTCTCGGGGGAGTAGCAACGCATCTGTGGTCGACTTCAGATAGTACCCCTGTTCTATATGAAGTTGCTTACAAATGTCCATGGGCGGCACTAACCATCAGGTGGGCTGATTGCTCGTTTACTACTTCATATTTATATAAAAAAAAAAACAAAAACATCTGCAAAATTCCACAATTGGTAAGCCTCCCACAACTTAATGTAACTTAATAATAAACATTAGATTTAAATATGTGTCAAATATTCGCGAAAAGAAATTCAAAAACCGCATATCGTGAGCACCCGTAACATAATAAATTGTATCGATAATACATTTAATTTGAATTAATCCATCCGTACATATGGACCAACTGTAAATTTAGCTTTAATTAGCCAGTCCGATTTAAGAACCGAGAGCTGACCATCTGCTGGCCACGCTATAACAATCACAAAGCACCTAACACCATATGTGTCACGGAGCGCTGTAAATAGTTGCGAAGTGACCCGCTCCATGTGAACCAAGGGAATAAGAAACGACCACCATCAATCATGGGCTTTAAAACACGTGAATAAACATCGGCGAATTGTTCTAAGCCATAAGTAAGGTTGCGGCGGTTTTTTGTAAGATCGTAAACCCTTAGAACCCACGTGCCTGTTTATTTTAAAGATATGTACTTAGGAAAATAACGCAATACTCTTTTATCTATAAAGTATTTTGAGTAATTTGCTTCATTTTCATTTTCCTGCACATATAAGGTGATTTAGTCAACAAATTTTATATGCGGATGTAAATGTATTTTCGCTTTTTATTACCAAAAATATTTATATCCATACCGACTTCAGATCTGAGATCCATCGATCTAATATTCTTTTTTCGTCATTGTTTCTCATCCTTTTATTATTCTTAAATATATTCAAGTTTAGTTTTATTTTATTAATATTTTTAGTATGCCAATTTATTATATGTTACGTAAATTGTATATAACTAATAAAATTATGTGCTTATTATTACATGCTTAACACATTTATGAGCCAGTAGCAATAAGTATATTCAACTGTGTGACGCAAGTACTGGTCTAAGTGTGATGTACGGCTTCCGCTTCCGGCTTCTCGAGCTTTTTCGCTTCGTTGATAAGAAACAGAGAGCTTTTGTTTGATTTAAACCATCGTTAAATAGTCAATTAAGCTCAGTCCGTCGAAATTAATGTTATCTATGTATCATTTCTAGTGATTACATAATAGGAAAAGTCGTGTGCACGGAACACGAGTGTACGTAGAA
This sequence comes from Cecropterus toxeus, assembly GCA_018249875.1. Classification (NCBI taxonomy): domain Eukaryota; kingdom Metazoa; phylum Arthropoda; class Insecta; order Lepidoptera; family Hesperiidae; genus Cecropterus; species Cecropterus toxeus. The sequence continues at coordinate 13,452 of DWNE01001144.1, read as the reverse complement.
TAGATTATTAGCAATCAAATGACCCCATTGGCGCCATTTTATTTTTTGATTGTCTCGCCACGCCATTATGCGTGTATCGTACGTGGTCACGCGGCATCTGCCTGTACGTGATCGATGTTGAATGAAATTCGCTTTTTGAATTAATGCGTTTCAATATTTCATTCACAGATAATAAATCCATTTAGTACATTTTAATTTCACGTCCATAGACAAGAAATAGTTTGTGATCTCCCTGAGCTTCTGCAGAATGACCAATGCGACGCTTATTTCTGTATTGCATAGCTTACTGAGATGATGACGATTAAATTGGGTCGTATGTGTTTTACATACGACCCAATTTAATATTCCATAGAAGTACTACTCATATTATAAGATATATTTAATTATACATGGAGCACATACCAATTATTTAAGATAGGCTCCATGTTCGTATAAATTTAACTTTTTTTTTAATAAAAAAAATACATGTGACACACACTTTACATGTGTGCAGCATTGTTTATTTAAAACGGACACATTAAAGGACTTAAAAAGAAATTGTTATATTCGAATTTATTGTATCGGATTATTTTAGCGTTAACTAACTGCTTTATTTATTTAATTGCCAGCCCATTATAATTACCACAACTATTAAATTAGGATTAGCTTTATGAGTATTTACTGACGAACATTAATTTGGCTTAACTTTTCTACAACGTCGATATCTCTGTGGATATTTGACAAGATAACAATATTGTCTTTGGATTTCAAAGGACTGTAGTTACATTAATATTCCCTCGTTTATATTATCTGTATTTGGTGGTGAAACGATTAATGGGAATGTTTGTGTGTATTTATGTTTATGTATCGTTAAATTCCGACCAGAACGATGCTAACAATAATTAGAATGGCGTTTCATAAGTTAACTGTCACCGCCGGAACGCGTTATTGACCGTTATGACGATTTGTAATGTTACCCTTGCGTCGAAACCATAGACAACTTCTATTTTGGTTTTCGAACAAAGACATAAATATGAGTAATAGTGAATGAATGTTATGATGACATTCGATTTTCGCTTATATTTTTAAAAATGTATTTTTGTTTTTGTTTTTTGCATTTTGTTTTTTTTTTTTTTTTTTTTTTTTTATATATATATAAATACGCATATAGCAAACGAGCTTGCAGCCCACTTGATGGTAAGTGGTTACTGCCGTCCATGGACATTTGTAAGCAACTTCATATAGAACAGGGGTTCTATATGAAGTCTATCACAGATGCGTTGCTACTCCCGAGGACTAAGATGGTCGCCTCATATAAAAGTGAGCCGGCAACAACACCCTTCTTCCCCGGTCGAACTACATTGGTTCTACCACCTGGTTTTGGTTAAGTATTAAAAATTCGAATTACTCATTAGGCGCATTATATGCGCAATTTTATCTCCAATCACTAGCTACAAATAAGATCTAAATGTATCAAAATTATATTCAAACAGTCAAGACTTCAATACGTGACAATAAACCTTTACTTAACGGCGATAAGAACATCGATTTCTTTGTTTCGTAATAACCATAACACGTCGTGAAATGTGAAAGGTAAATCCAGTAGCGCATCCGTCCGCGCGTCTAAACACACATTTAGCTTATCACAAATTAAAGTTTCAAACTTATGGGCTGTCACGTGTAAGTGACAGGTCTAATAAATGTGTCATTCGGGTAAGCCGTTCGACTTACCCTCGGCGAAACTAGAGCGAGCGTAGTGTTGAAAGGAATTGATCCCATTCTTTAGCCATGTTGGGTGTTAACAGCACGAAATTTATTTAAGATTCTAAAGTTTTATAAATTTTCTTTAAATTGAATACTCAAAGCGCAATCCAAAATAGCGTTAATTAATTATTAGAATCCTAATATCAATTGAATCTTTGATTCAAAATATTTAATGATTTAGTTCCAGTCAGAAAAAAGTCGTTCATCAAAGTTCATACACAACATAGCAATAAATGAAAAAAATAGTTTATCAAATTTTGTAAATAACATTGCAATAAAACAAATTGATATTGATGTCTCTTAACGAATGGCGAGTTTATCTTCAATCACGTATCGCCTATCGCTTTCAATCTGTTGAATGATATTTCCCCCGCGCCATCAATGTCACCTCACTATTCCATGATTTAAAAGTTCTCTGCCCTTTCTTTGTTTCGTTTTTCAAATCGAGACCGCTTATGACGCAATGTTCCACTTTTAGTTTTAATTCTCTTTTTTATTATAACGACATAATGATGCACGATGATTAGTTGTATCTGCCAGTGACTTGCTTACACATGCATGTGCCTATATTAAAGAGTTCTGAGGAATGGTAATTACAAAAGCGTTCGTAAACAATATTAATATCTGCTTGTATATTATTGGTAAAACTCTATAAATAAAGTGACGATTCTTTTAAATTTCCCATGTCGTCAAAGAGCAAATTAAAACGGTTTTTCTTTTTAACTCTTACGATAAAACTACCATTAAAGTTAGAACACTGGCCTTAGCACTCTAAAGTTAATCAAGTTTTTTAGGTTTATTCAACTATGTAATTCTAAAGCACACCTATTTCTGCCTAATAGCAACAGTGTCATGTGCTACTGTGTTCAAGTCTGAAAGGTGTGGTAAGCGAGACAAATTTATCTAAAGCGCTTAAACTTAGTCCTCAACGGTAACAACGCATCTGTGGCTAACTCCAGGTAAGACTGATCTTACTTGGGATTGATTATAGATGGTCATCAGCGGTAGTGGCCACTTACCGTCCGTTGGATTCGGTCCAAGACCACCTGGTGGTAAGTGGATCGTTTGCTACTCCCATGTTATTTAAAAAAGAAATAGATGCAATTACTGATGCAGTGGCATTCTCTACGCAAAACATTTTACAGAACAGAAAATAGTATCACAGCCGATGCAAGTAGATTAAAGCAATAAATCGTAGGTTTCAAGAAAACAACACTTTAATTTACAAAGTCAGTTAAACTACAACTCCAAAGTGCCTAAAATTAAATAAAAAATATCATGTTCAAAACCTACAGAAATTCCCAAACGTAACGAGCATTTAAAACCATAAAACCATACACATACATAAACCATAAATTCTCCCGCACAAAAGCAGTCACTTCTTGATTTATCGAACGATAAATCGAATTGTACCTAATCATCAGTTTTGGTATTATTTCAATCAAATCATTGTTCTCTGCAGTAAGTTATCGATTGAAATGATTTCCTATATTTTTTTGAAGTTACACTTCTTTTGGCGCGTTGGGGAAAAATGAGAGTAAATTTTTACGATGCGCGCTCACCCCGTCACGAAAAACCGACACCCTGAAGTTAGCTATATATTTTTTTACATTTTTTTAATTATGTAGATATATTTTTTGTTATATTTAAATAAAGTTATTTAACTAGATATTATTATTTAACTAGGTAATGCGTTATATTAAAACTATCAATATATTAAATACCATTTTTCTATTGTTAGTGTCGTATTTTCTAAAAAGACAAAAGATATATTTTTTTAAAGATTTTTATTACGCCAAAGAAGCATTACTTTTAACACGTGTACATAAGTACACACACATACTTACTTTATTTGATGTATGTATGAATGTAAACGTTGCTGCAATTCCTTCAAAATTCATTAATCGCCCAGCAGTAACGAGTAACAGATCTTCTCTCAGGAAGAAACGGTTTAACATGCATCCATGTAATAAATGTCATTACGGGATGTTTTGCTTCGGAATTATTACTTTGTATTACGTTGTAATACAAAGTAATATGTTTTAACTAATCCTCAATAAAAAATTAGAAGAATTTATATTGTATATATTTGCACTTATAATTTCTTATGTATCTCTACAAAATATTATCAGTGTATTAAAATCAAAGTTAATATAAGAGCTTACACATACTAACGTATTGCCTTTACAAATTAATTTAGGAAAAACGTGTTTCAATATTTTATCTAAAAATAAGCCTACAAAGACACGATGACAAAGGGTTATCGCAGTAATTCCAATTACGAGCCCCCATTAGAGCACTAATTATATCTGACAATGCGGTTATGGCATTACTCGACTAATTCGTTTGACAGGCTAATCGTAATCGGTTTGCGCCCCTCCACGACCAGATACAAGCTGTTACAATGACTTTTTCTTTTTTATAACTTGTTAATCATTGGTATTTGTTGTTGACATATATTTCAACAATTACACTATTTTGTCGACGTTCAATAAATTATTTAGCTCCTTTAAAGAATCGTCTTAATGACCTACTATTGATTAACAGTTGTTTAGTAAATGATAATGCAGAGTAATTAGTAACATCAAATTTAAATTTAGAATTTCAACATAAAGTATAATAACACCTTGTCCTGTTTTCATACTTTAAATATACTTATTGTTTTTACTTCAGAGACATAAGGAATAAAATATATTAATTAAATTAAAAAATATTATTGGCTAACTTAGAGTTCTATATCCTTCCTACTTAGTGAAACAAACGATAAACTGACCATATGGTTTGATAATTTGTTTAATAGATAGATATTGTAGATGAATACTTAAACTAGATGATTAAGCAAGCTTTAAATAACGTTTCTATTTATAAATATTATTTTCTGACAAAAGACACAAATACCTACCGCATTTACGATTTCGCAGTCTCTCCATCAACGGCACCCTACTAATTACAATCATGAGCATTCATTAGTAAATTCCTTTTCACGACGTAAATATTTATCATGGTGTTTCATCGAATCACCCCCATCCCTTCGTACACGCATTCTATGTATTGTCAAATTTATAATAGGCCAAACGTCAGCTGCAAGGCCACAAGGGCAAAATGGGACATCTGTGGCCGAAATATATAAAAACTTCACAATGGTTTATCTGACAATAACCATACGTTACATAGTCGCCATTTTCATTAATGAAAATAATTTATATTAATCTTGCTTAATCCATAGATATATTTTGCTAATTAATTTCTCATAAAGGTTATCATTATCGAGCAGTGATATTGTAATGATTGAAACTCCGCCTTTCAATCAAGGGTCCGAAGTTCGAATCCCAGGCACGCACCACGGATTTTTTGAAAATGATGTACGTATTAGAAATTTGTTATCACTGCTCTTAAAAAAAAGAGTTCTCAAAGGTGTGTGAGTTCTACCAATTGGCACTGGGCCAGAACGATGAACTACGGCCTAAAACTCTCTCATTCTGAGAGAAGACCAGTGCCCAGCAGTAGGACAATGATGCGTTGACAAGAAACGTTATCAAATCTACTGTCATCATAAGTAGGCAACGATTATATACATGGGGCTATTAATGTAACAAAGGAGCATATGTCAACGTAATTAGAAATGGTCTCTTGGACATTTATAGTCTTCCCACTTGTTTACTACTGCGTTTACCACAGTAATGATCTATGTATGTATTCTTATCCAGGTCATAAACAGTTTGTGCCAAATTTCAGCGAAATCTGACCAGGAAAAAGTGTAACAAACACGAGATTCCCCCTAACTTTCGCATTTATAATATTGGTCACAAATACATTGCTGCTTTCATTCCACTCTCTTCAACCCTAATTACGGCAACTGCCGGCACACTTCTATATGATGCGACCATCCTAGACCTCACGAGAGGCAATTCATTTGTGATCGACTTCATATAGATCCCTGTTCTATATGAAGTTGCTTACAGAAGTCCATGGGCTACAGTAACCACTTACCATCAGGTGGACTACATGCTCGTTTGCTACTTCATTTAAAAAAAAACTAGACGAGTACTTTATGGCAAAAGTAAGTACGGTGGAGCTACTACAGGAAACCTTCGAATAAGTATTTAAATTATTTTTGGTGAGGTCAACAACATTAGTAAACACAATGTTTAGCTCAGTTTAGCTCATGTACATTAAAAAGCGTACCAACGTACTGATCACACATATACTTTTATGAAGGCGTACCTATCAGTTTATATATTCTATCCTTAATTAATTCAGATACGTTAAATGGATGCATTTAACGATGCCATAATCACCTACGTTAATTAATTACAAAGGCCAATGCACCGTAACGTTACATAACTGTAAATATTGGCGTTTGCACCGTAAGGTTTTATTTCCATAAGCTATCGCCATGAGAATGCCATTGTTTGGAAAGAAAGGGATCGCTTGTGATTGTGTACGCCTTAATCACACATTAGTCTGTAGCAGATAATCTTCGCCGACGCGGCAGAAAAAGGTGATCCAGAAACGCATTGTTTTTATTTACAGTAATAAAGAGTTTATAATTGCGTACGTGGATCGATTGCTACTATTGTTTAACCAGGAAATATCTTATGGGTGTTTGGAAGGGTGTTGAGTTTTTCATAGTTAGATTCTGGAAGCAGCGACACACCTATTTCTCATTAATATTGCCAAGCGCTGTTTTGTTCTATTTTAAATAATGTAATTACGGACTACTCAATTCTATATTACAGAAATCTATCCATATCATTAGATCGATCAGTACCATGCATTTTATAAGTACCATCTGTATTCCTAGAAATATATCCTATTACATTATTACTCATTTGTCCACTTTATATCGAACTCATGCATCGAATGGCAGCATCGTACATTTTACTATGAAATATTTTTTAGTCTGTTTGATGACGAGGGATCGCTGTTTCAATTTTTATCTAGAGCAATTTCTTGCACAAAATTATGTGCTTGTCCTTAAGATATTAATTTTGTTTCTTTATAATAAAAATGTTAGCTTTTTGTTTTAATAAAATAACGCAAGACATACTAAATACTGAAAAAATCTCCATCTGTAGCATAACGCTCCATTTCGAACCGATTTAAAAATAAACAAATCGCGTATGTCAACATATGTCTCACTCCACATTAGCTGGAGAATTTTATCTATGATCTGTGGTCCAATTAGGGGCTATTTATACAACAAGGGTGGTCCGGTTAAGACGGGGCTTAATATTATTCCCATATACCTTACCGTTTAGTCCAACCTCCGTCAATTAGAAATGTCAGTTACGTTGTCACGGACGACCGTTGGCTCGGAGTCGCGTTGATGTCTTTAGATTTGACCTAGGGACATGAGAAGCTTCATATAGAACAGCGGTGCTATCTGAAGTCAATGACAGATACGTTGCTATTCCCGAGGACTAGGATGATCGCGATGAAAGTAAACGGCTACCACATCCTTCCACCAAAACGCAAAAACTGTTTAAGCTTGGAAATAGGTGTACCGGTGGTACCTCCCCGGTCGAACTACACTGTTCCTACGTCGTGGTAATGTTCCGCTGTATCCTGGTAATCAAGATATAGGTACTTATCTGAGGCGTTCTAACTTACTGCTCTTGGGTAACGTCTGTGGTCGTCTTTACACGCACCGAGTCCCGTTGGTGATCTCTTATCAGATCTTAAAGGTGATTTTAGATCTCTGTTCAAGATTTGGGTGTTTGTGTATTTAAACATGTGCCATAGTACCCACGACGAAGAAGAAAAACCTAATGTAGGGCTAGCATAGTTGCTAGCATGTATTTACAGAAGATCAAAATACACAACGATTATTGGATTGTAGTACTTACAAAAGATCAAAATATAAAACTGAATACGTAACTAAGAATGAATCATTGCACAAATACTTTAAATGTAAAGTTTAAAGTTCAATCAATCGAAAACCGACATCAACGCGAGCGCGCTTAAATTTTTTTCATAGTGATGCTGTTCGTCATACATTCCGGAGCTTGGCATTATAACCGTCGCCTCTATTGTCAAACAAACTGACCGACTTCTTTTTGTATCTTCAGTTGATAAAGATGTTGATATTTATCAATCTGCCGTGATGTGGACTGATTAACGTCATGTTTATGACCCCTGCTTATATTGTAAGTAAATAATCTTACTTATATAATAAAGGTGAAAGTTTGTGGGAATAAATGTGTGTGTGTGTGTGTTTTTTTCTATAAATATCAAATAGCAAACGAGCAAGCAGCCCCCTGATGGTAAGTGGTTACTGCCGCCCATGGACATTTCTAAGCAACAGGGGTTCTATATGAAGTCTATCACAGATGCGTTGCTACTCCTGAGGACAGAGATGGTAAACTCATATAAAAGTGAGCCGGCAACCACATCCTTCTACCGAAACGCAAGAGTGCTTCACGCTAGAAATAGGTGTGGCGGTGGTACTTCCCCTGTCGAACTACATTGGCTCTACTACCTAGTCTTACTATCTACTTGGACTATCTTTATTTTCGCTAAATATTTTAACGTGTGTGCTATTCGTACATTGTACTTTGTAATGTAAGTTAAATAAAGTAAAATACTACTCATAACATAATTACTTGTTTCATAAGAAGGTAACATTTTGTTAACTGTATTAACGTTTCATTTTAAATTTTAAATTTATATTTAAATTTAGTAAAATTTATCAAAGCAAGTTTTTTATTTGTTTCTAATAAACGAGCATAGGTGTAGCCAAAATATATTAAATGACGTTTAGGTAAGGATATAAAAGGCTGCTGGTTTAGTCGCCATGGTGATGTTTCGTGCTCAATTCCCTTTCTCCTTTTCCCTTAAAAATTAAGAACAGATAATATAAAGTGGAAGATGTAAGTCAAAAAGGCAAAGACAGAGAGAATAGCCAATGAGTAAAGAGCGAGGTTAATTATATATCCTTTTTATCGTTGTCTGTAAATCTTCACCATTGTTTGGCAAAATACTTTTTGGCATTAAGGCCGCATTTCACTTATTAATTTATAGCAACTTAAGGATTATATAAAGTAACGTAAACCATAACACATGGCCGACAGAATTGACCACAATAATTAAGATTAAAATACGATAATATTTAAATTATCAAGTATATCGTTACCAGCAGCTACATTAGTGCGTAAGAAGCAAATATTAAACAGCTTCCGAGTAACTGATTAACCAATACATTATTAAGATAACCCAGATATAGTTAACGGATGCACTAATATGTAAATGGACAATCGGAATTTAATTTCCTCTTCGGTTATTATAGAACAACATCAGGTTATGGTTTATGGTTTAGGGGGAGATGTTCGTCTGGAATCTAACCACATATAGAGCAAATACATTTTTACACTGGAGTATGCATTCTGGTGTTTTTTAGAATTCTGTAAGCAAAGGATAAAAATGGAACCCTGTTACTAAGACACCGTTGTCCGTATGTTCGTCTGTCTGTCACCAGGCTATTCTGGTATCTCATGAACCGTGATAGCTAGGCAGTAAAAACCGAATAAAATATATATTTAAAGGGAGCTCAACATTTCCCAACAACTTTTTGCTATTTTTTACACAGATAATGATGCGGAACCCTTCGTGAGCAAGGGCGAACTTGGCTGAAATTTTTCTATCAGATTGAGGTACCAGACGAGTCAGCAGTCGAGCAGTCCACCTAGTGGCAAATGGTAACTGCCACCAATGGACACTTAAAGAAACGGCAGAAGCATATAGATTTGTTTATTCTGCAACCCTTATAACTAAGGATTCACCAACACATGTAAAAAACATCATCATAGCTACAGGAAACAAAACGTTACAAATATATTTTCGTAAACGGATCGGCGCTTCGCAGATAAACACGACGTCTGTACCACATCCGTTGAACGTTGATAAACGACCTGCCGGCAACCAGTACTGGGAGCGGCGACCAGCTGATTTTAATTGTCAGACCAGTTCCGATAACGGACGTACCGACGGTTACTCGAGAGGTTACCTTTGCGACATAATTACGTGGTGAGGTCATATATTATGAAAGCTGTAACTTAACGATATATGAGAAAATGGAAACTTCATATTGCTTGTGTACAACAGCGTTAAAGAATGTATAAAACCTAATTACAATTATAACCCCACACTAGGATTTTGACGCGTCGCAGAGCGGTCACCATACTGCTCTGACACGCAGTGGGTTCCGGGTTCGATCCCCGGCCAGACAGGCATATGATTGATGATTTTTTCTGTTCTGGGTCTGATTGTTTATGTAGTCGTCTGTGTGTGGGCCCATGGTACCCACGACAAAGGAGAAAATCCTGGTGGGGATATGAGTGTAGAAAGCGTTCTCCTGTATACCACTACAACATACCATCTCGTCAGTATATTGTTGTGATATAATATTGGCAACTAAGTAAATTACAAGTATTTTCTTAAACTAAGAGTCTTATCCTTCATTACCGAAGTTTCATGCCATTGAACAAGTAAATTGACGGTGACCTACTTAAAAACTGTTAATTACCGACAGAAACTTAATTTTCTACCAATGACTCTGATGTTTGTTTCCGACAAATTAATTTGGTAATGTATTAGTAAGTATTTATACATTCGTGTGTGTAATTGAACAATTTTAGTTAAACTATCATGTACTTTGTACGTTGCACGTTGCATTAGGATATTTTTATGGGTCTATAAAATATACAATACAAGCTTATACCAACGACTCGTTACAAATTACTCGTTACGTAAATGGCAAATTAAAACTAAAATACAAAATTTTCACTGTATCATTTCTGGAGTTTTAAATAAACCCAGTGCATTTTTTTTAAACATAAGACTTGCTAAATTGTCTATCAACAATTCAGTTAACACTCTATCTGTCTCTTACTCTAACTGTCTACCAAAAGTTTAATGAGCATTTGATACTTTAAATCAATAAGGGAACTTAAGCACTTTTGAATAGGTAATAGTGGATATTCAGATAAACATCTATTCTCAATAGAATTAAACATTACACTTACAATCATTTCACAGCTACACAAAGCCCGTAGCCGCCTTCCTCTGTGGGGTGAAAGAACAATTTATCGACTACATTTTTAAACGGCGGTCTCTTTATGACTCATTATGTCGATGGGAATAGGAATGTCCAATGGGTGTGCAAACATGGACATTTACCCATAAATACGTCTATATATAAAAAGATATAACTGACATAATTTACACTAACGCTACACTTCCAACAAACCCTTCTTTAAATAGGATTCAGAGAGTTGTTTCGATGTTTTTACTTTAAGATTTTAGGGCCTAAATACATAATAACTAAGTCAAACTTTATAGTTTAAATATAGTAACTGCCAAAACCTACAAACAATATGATGACATGGCATGACATGATCTCTGCTAAATTCTTCAATTTAACGCAATTGTTGCGTGTACATTGATTACAGAATTACAGATGTAAATGTCGACCTATGTACATATTTACTATTGAGCGAATATCTTCCTTGCTACATCAATTTCTAAAAAAAATTAAACCTCTCATTCAGTAAATTATTTAAAACTTTTAATAAGAATAAAACTAATTGGTTATTAATATTCACACTTGCTGTGTCTGCTCGATATGAACAAAACCGACAAATATGCTTAGTATAGCAGATGTTTTATTACCGCCTATAAAATGTTAATAGACGGACAAATAGATAGGCGTATTTGTTCAAAAATGGGTATACTCTCAATCCCACAGATAGACGATTGTAAATAATTCTCGAAATGAACTTGTCTTGATATTCGAATGTCCAAATACGTACATATCGTAAAATATTCTAACCTTTTCTGGTGTGATATCTATAGCCTAATTATACATTAAGTTGATATTTTTTTGGGCAGCTGTAATATAAATATAACGTAATTCAGATAAATTTGTATAAATTATTTGTTGGTTGGTCAAAAACATATTAATACCTAATTTTTTCTAACTAAACTTTATGATGGCTGACTGATTGACTTACTAACTATTGCTAATTTATAATATAAGTTGTTCTGTTGATTATGATGAATATCATAATTATGTATATGGGTGAAAACAGGATCGGAGTCCAATAACGAATACGTTGCTACTCCGGAGCACTAAGCCTAAAGGCCTCGTTAAGGTAAATGAGTCTCGTATTAAATTTACTACAGTAAAATTACTATGCCTCAAAATAAAGTCTCTGATACATAATGATAATATTAATGCATATTTAAAGACAGAAAACGGTAGCTACAAAGCACTGTAGTAAAAAATACATATGTAGCACTGATATTGATATAACTAAGTTTGGTAACAACTTTACTGTTTTTGTCTACGAATCAATCATGTTTATCCAATACTCCATCTTAATCAAACGCAAAGAACTCTATATTTTAGCAAATATCCATTCCAGAATACAATAAAAAGTTGCCGCTCACCACCTACAATTTATTTCTGTCTAGATTCTTGTCCACGTCACATTATAACTTAGCTAAAAGACATTCTCGATACCAACTAGTGTTATTTGTCGCGCCGCTATATTTCGTATCGTCTCAGGATTGATTGTTTAATTCTTAAAATGCCACTTTGTCGATATAAAGTGCTCATTTTGCACGATTTTGTACTTTAATTCTAAGATTGTAGGACTATTTTGCGGCAAATGCCTCGACAGGCATACGCTGCTGGTGGTCAGGGTTGCCAAGCGTGCCTACAATTATATTAATAAATCATTAGGTACGATATCAATGCCTTATAGTATTTAAGTATATTTTAGGTTTTACATATTGCACCTACATATTGTATTTATGCACCTTATTAACAAGTGAACAGTACCTTTTCATATGAATGACACAACGTTTTAATTGACCGTTTCGCTGTAACTGGGTCGAAATATCTGCTAAAAAATTCAAAAACCGCATATCGTGAGTACAAGAGAGTAAATTTTTGACCATTAAAATATACAATGTTATTATGACCAATAATAATATTGGCAACCCTGCAGTGGTTCTATTAACCTGTCTGTGTATCACAGCTTGACAACTCGTTCTCAGGGAATCTTTTCTCTATTTTAAATCTTATTTCTTTGTACCTAAAGTTGAATTAAGCTTGCAACATACATCATCGCGTGACAAATACTATCAATGGAAAATAAGGTTTAAATATACGTAACTGGGAATCATTTTGCTTAAAGAGTGTTATCATTTCATATATTTCTAAAGGTTGTATCACGAGGCGGTACTATTGAGTTACTTCTACAGAATCCAATATAGTTAAATGTTTGATTGTCACTTTGTTTGTATATTTGGTATCTGCCGAAACTGTTGGGGTCCAGGTTCTAATGAATTTGTAACTTGGGTGATCGGATAAAAGCTTTCGGCCGACTAAAAGGCAAAAAGGTGTATAATTTATGAGATAAGTGGTGTAATGAAAATAAAGTAAGTAAACTATGCTGTGAAGAGGTGACGAACTGCGATAAATTCTTTTTTTTACATGTATGAGGCATGACGTCGAAACTAATATCATTACTTATATGCTACATATGAATCCCGAGAAGGCTGTAAAAAGAAGCTTCTAAATCGGAATTCTGCTAAATTGTATAATGTAAAAATTAAAATTATGTTCTATATAAAACTTTTTAACAAAAAATAGAAACCGACTTCCATGTCACCAAAAAGCAAAAAAATAATTTAAATATATGT
>DWNE01001143.1:0-23343 GCA_018249875.1 Cecropterus toxeus | reverse complement strand
CGAACCAGTAGTTCCTGAGATTAGCGCGTTCAACCAAACAAACTCTACTGCTTTATAATATTAGTATAGATTTTAATTTACATACTATTGTAAGTTTAGTCGTTACAAAAGTAACTTAGTTTAGTAGAAGCATTTTCAAAATGTACCATTAAAATTATGTGCATCCGGCAACGGAACTATACTGTGCTTTTTGTGTATCCGACGATCATCTTTTTGTATCATTGTTACAATATTAAAAAGTAAATAGATATTTTCTATGAAAACAAGCTTAAGTGCTTAAAAATAACTACTTGAAAAGAAAAATATAAGGATGAAAAACATTGTTATAGTAGATTTTCAGTAGTTTTTGCTTGGCTCGCCTTATAGATATATACGGTGAGGTAAAAAGTAGAAAATGCGTCTGTTGAAATAGAATTGAAGAACTATTTAGCCCACAAATGTATAACTATTTTCATAGAAAATATTTCATTATCCCTTAATATAAGACATGCACATGAAAATAAAATGAATGAATGAGGTTAATTTTCTAAATGTTTTTTTGAAATAATGATGTATGACCAAACTGTCCTCAAGGCAGACATCGTAGGCGACATACAGCAAATTGCTCCAAAATACCTACACGAAATGATTATCTTTTATACCGTCATGATACATACAACAATAGATATGATGACCTTACATTCGAGATGTGTTCTTGCGAATATTCGTCACCGTTTTGTTTATTATAAAAACCTCGTTTATTCCAATTTCGAATACATTAAACCAAGCGTTATCTCGATAGTACTTTATGGAAGGCATTTTTAAAAAACGGAAAGGTTTATTCCTTATGCCGATAAAGGGACCTTCATGCTCCTCCTAGGTGGTCTTTAATGCATTTCGATAACATGAGTAATGTTCCGTCTAATGACGGATTACACTAAGCGTGTACGATTTATCTTCACAATGGGATTCTTAAAAGTGCAGCTATAGAAAGAAAAAATAAAATTACGGGAACACAAATAATGTAAAACTTACAATAAGAAGAATTGGTTTTTTACAGTTATTCGTTTAGAACAGTTATTCGCAACGAATTCTAATGAATAGGTAGGACAAAATCAAAATCGAGGGAACAAATCAACTTTGTTACACATGTAAACCCAATTGTTTGAACTATTTAAGCCGTTCAAATGCTATTAGAGATTGACCATAATTAACACACGTGCAAGAAAAAAAAACAAGGATTAGTTAGGGTAATAATTACATTTTTGTTTTAGAACTATAGACCTATTAATGTTTGATAGCATAAAATAAAAATATTTAGTAAATTTGGATTCAGTGACCCATCGAATTTCCGATCGCGCATGAACTTTTATTCAGTTGAAGGAAAAGAAACAATCCGTATCTTTCTGTTTTATTCATCGTTATTATTCACTATTCGTTAGCTATTATTAAGCTTAAGTCTTATTGATTAAAAATCTTTAAACATTTTTCAATATGACTGAACGTCGACCACCAGTACAAATCTAGCAAACAATAATACAAATGTAATAGTAAACCGTAATAAATTTACTAAATTATTACTTATTAAGTTCAGAACGAAGATCTACTATCGTTATTGACGTCCCGTTATTGTTCTAGACTAGACATAAAATGCAATACAGCTAATGCGGTTACCTGAAGCGGCGTTCCCATAGAATTTTATAATATCAATCACGCAAATGCGAATCGACTTGGTTTTATTGTTTCCGCAATATAGGCAATTGGTTACACCCATTCCTCTCCCCGCTTTACGCTATTTCGATTAAACGATAACATAACCGGTTATTAGTCAGGATAAACTTTTCATATTTAAAGCTAGGAACGTTTATGATATATTTTCTATCGCTGTATGTTTTGTGTCAACAAACTTATTATCGCTGACACGTTTTACATGTTTTGTTTCGACATCAATCCGTTATGCATCCACTGAGCTGGGAAGATCTTTTCTCAGAATCGGAACGGTTTAGGCTATAGTTCAACATGAAGGGTAAGTTACTCTCAAGGGTAAAACGTATAAATTTGTAATAAGCACATTACTCCGAAAAATAAGAAATGCGTGCCTATCAATCACTCATGACAATGAACTTGCTTGAAATGGGCCCGATTTCAAGCAAGTTCATTGCCATTATAATTATTGTCTTGCCATGTTTTTGTTTGACTGACTTATGTACATTGTATTGTCTTATAATAGGTATAAAGACGTGATCCTTAACAGAAATTGCAGCTGGAACCTATAAAAAGACAGCAAATGTCAAAGAAGGTACGTATGTAGTTACATCAATAAGCAGATGCCTATTATAAAGTTATAGCCGGCAATTAAAAACAGGCTGTGCCCGCATACTCGCACATATATCTTGTAGTTCGTTTGCAAAACTTGAGCGACACGATCACTTCTGCGGGGACATGTGTGACCATTCCTAGAATAAATGCCAGAACATCATGTGTGTAGCATCTTGCTATCGGGCCAGCAAAAAATTAGTACCCACGAACCCAAATGTAAGTTAAATATGTTGACAGCGGACATGTCAAGTACAAACAAGTATTGCATATAGATTTTGTTTCGTTTGTGGTATTTATCCTTTTTTAATATAAATATGTAACCGATTCTTAAATATTATGTAAAACTGCAGGGATAATGACAAGTTTAGTTCTTCGAGTTAGTGATAGAAAAGTAATTGGAAACGGAACATTGTGTTTACGATGTTCTTCGAGTTTAAGCCATTCTGAGAACAGATTATAGCCATTATGAATGTAATCGGAATATTTTTTATGATCGCCAATCTTTGAAAAGGCGAAACCTTAAAAAGGTAACTGAAATACAATGGGCGAAGGATACAATGGCATTGCCGGCCACATGGCGAAATGTTTTATTCTTTTTGAGTAATCAAAAGATGTTCATTTTTACTGTTCATGTACGGCTGCATTCGATAAAGCCAGTTTTAGTTGTTTTATCGTATAAGATAGAGCTAAAAATAATCAATATTTAATTTATTGCGTAGGTATATAATTGTTATTTTGTAACTACCTGGGTACGTAGTATCATAGCGGTCATTTCTTTGATATTTTTAATGTTGTTTATTTTTATTTGTAATGAACGGTTTATTTTAATAGCGTTATTCAGTTATGATAAAATGTATGCGAATATTATTATATTCAGTTTAACTAATGTCACTGGATATTTTTTATACAATACTGTCTTGTTATTAAATATTGTATAACAAGTGTGATTATTAAATATGTATTCATTGGTAATTTGATTAGGGAGTCAATGAGACTAAACCCTTGACCTTAATATTCAGTAAATAACACAGGAGCCTGATTTTTGATACATGCGTATTGGTGTACCTACTGTTAGCTTGCAGCTTCATTTTATTTTGTTAGTACTTTAGCCTTTTATATGCTACAAAAAAAGCAAATAGCATGTATGTAGTTTACCTGGCGTTAGTAGTCATTGCAGTCGACACTGGTTACCGATTCTAAGTAGACAAAGAATCGAGCCTAATATCATACATGCATTACTATAAGTAATTTAACCCAAAACTACTAGTGTCCGTATTATCAGTTACGTGGTAGCGAAATTGAGAACCTCTTTCTTTTTGGAAGTTAAAATCAACATTTTGGGCTTCTAAATTTATATCCTAATGCATATATAATTCGGAAAAGCCGATTTCTTGGGTATTTACCATCCCTAACAGATTGTCTTTATCCAGCCTTAACCTTAAGAAGTCAGCTAAAAAGGAGGTTCATTTGTAGATATCGTATTAAGTCGTGTGTACTAATAACCGCAGTACGCGATTAGCTTCCAGGAAGTCACTTTTACAATAGTTATGAATCTGGATAAAAACCTTTAATCGCTTCGTACAACATTCATGGTAGTGGACTAACACGATGCTACGCCATAGTCATGTTAAATGAGTTGTCAAACTTTGATGTTGTGATTTTACTTTAATTTTAATTTCGTTATCATTAGTATGTTATATATATTAACGATAAGTATTTCTTTTATTTAAGTTTACAGGATCTTTACGTATTAAACTAGTAAGCCCTTAAATTTTAATGGAATTTAAAGAAGCTAATCATGTAATTAGTTTGACCTACCAAACACAAGGTAATTAGCGAAAAACCTGTTAATAACTATTTTATCGCTAAACGGAGTTATTTTGACGCGTTTTTAATTGAATAATGTTACTAATTGCATAATTGTACTTTATCGAATAACGGCATTATTTCAGTTCTGATGTAAATATTATGTACTTATTGGAATTTTATGTGTAGGTCACGTATTTTGTTACATGCTAATATTTATCTAATGGAATGTTAGAGTTTTAATATTTAAAATACAATAATATTATTAACATGTTAACTAGAACAATAAGTAGGAGAGAGCGAGATAACAACGAAAATAAGAATTTGACTGGC
This sequence comes from Cecropterus toxeus, assembly GCA_018249875.1. Classification (NCBI taxonomy): domain Eukaryota; kingdom Metazoa; phylum Arthropoda; class Insecta; order Lepidoptera; family Hesperiidae; genus Cecropterus; species Cecropterus toxeus. The sequence continues at coordinate 18,906 of DWNE01001143.1, read as the reverse complement.
TTATAAAAAATGTTTAATCGTGAACTCATGTAGACTTGAGCATAAACGAATGAAGTTATCAATTTATTGCAAGTAAATTGAGAGCAACGCGTTGAAATCTTTTGTACAGGAACGTGGCGGGAAATGAAATATGCATAACATTAATGTTTACTATTTATAAAATCATGAAACTGCGGTAACAATGCAAATTTAGTGTAATTTTAACTGTTATTATAACTGTTCAAGCCAACCAAGGTTATGTAAAACAAAATGTTACTTTACAAATAAATATTATTGAATCAAAACTATTATTATTTGAATATGAATAAATAAAATGTGACCCCTTATTCAGCTCCCCTATTGCACCCTTTTTATCTCCCAACAGTAGGGACCTTACGACCTTCGTGGTCGAGTCGTTTGTTCACTTGCCCTTTTCCGTACAGGTGCTAGTTCACCTGTAATTACTTGCAATTTTTATTTATATATACGCCCTTTACGAATGGTAACTAGTGTGATAACAAGCCATGCGGGCTCAACTTTCGTAACGGTACGATCGATTCGTCTTTGTCTCACTAATAAAGTGGTATCATTTATTTTTATACTTTTTAAAGGAAATAGGCGATGGATATTATTAGAGATATAAGAAAATTATTTATTCTTCAAAATTCAATATTACCATCGTAAACACTAAATACATACATGAATATATGTTATATACGAAAAATTAGTTACAAAGATTATTCTTTGTAACTAATTTTTCGTTAAAAGCAAATAATAGAAATATATAATAATAATATTAAAGTTACATACTTGATAGATAGATTCTTCGTGTTAAATTCCTATAGAAGTTACTCGTTTTTAAATTATGTAAAGAAAAATGTACGTAATACTCGTATATGGTAACATCGAAAAATTGTCAAACGGTGAAATTTACTTGCATGTTCGCGTTGAATCCAGTAGCGCACAGTTAATTATATTTAAATGACAATTGAGATTGCGGTGAGTAACCTAAATACAAAGCGCGGTGGACGGCGGAAGCGGCGCCATTGTGCGGCAATCATTGACACCTCGCTGCCTACATCATCCGGCCAATTCCTGTCTCGTGCAGTGACTACTTCACACTCGCCATATATGTACTATTGATTGCTCAATGAGTCTTCTACTTAATGGGCATACGAGCGTAAATCTTTATGACTCGTGTCCGTTGTTACTGTCCACTTTGATAAATACTTCCTCAGATATCCCCTTTCCTTAACGTTAAAATTCCTATTACCTAAAATCTACGAAGAAACACGCATATCAACAATCACATCATCACGATCAAAAATAATGTAGAGGTGGTAATCATTTTAATTAGTAACTACCCACATTATCTTTCATTTGCTAAAATATTCGTTTATCGATTGTTGAATGTTAAGTTACGTGTTGTGACGAAAACTGTCTCAACGTCACACATCTTAGCTATTAATTCCAACGAAAATAATTTATTCCAGTAATATCAATATTTTAGCACATCTATGTAAGCAAACATGCGCAAAGTCGCGAATACACGACAGTTATATCAGTGATTCACGTGTTATTGCTACGAGTACTTGAGCCCGTTAGCATATTGAATGACGGTGTGACTGATGTTTATAGATGTTGATTTATTATTATACTTTTATAATGTATATCTAAAAAACTTAAGATAGAATTCCTTCCGTTCGTCCAAAAGTTAAAACAAATATTACTTTCTTCGCATTACGGTATATTGTCAATGTTACTTAATTATTACATTAATTAAAGTCTCTACTTCGGGATCACGTAAATCCCACATGATCGCAGGTAGATGTCGGTTGGCACAGCGTGCCGAGAACAGGATTCTGTCCAAGCATGGGTATCCTTTTTTTTTGGCGGTGACAAGTGGCCGTTATGGAGGAAGTGACAAATAAATAAAACGTTATTTTGGACTTAGTATTAAAAACGAATGTGTAGAAGGAATAGAATAAAATAACTGATAGTACGATTTATGAAACAGAGAGGAATGAAGAATCTATAACATACGCAATACATGCCAACGAAAAAAAGACAAAAGACATATTATATTTTGCAAATTCACACATGCATAACATTCTGAATCGCATCATTATACATTTTGAAACAAAATTAAAGAAACATGATTCAAGCAATGAATGGTGCCTTTATGTACCATGAACATTCAACTTACCGGCACAGTCTTTATCCTTTTTCGAGAGAAGAGGTATGGGAGCATCATCAAGAGGAGAGCCGGTACAAAGCGGGTCTGTTTTACTTGCTAGCAACTCCTGACCCTCTTGAAGCCCGAGTTGCTGCTCGTGCAGCCGCTTCTTTATAAGGAAGATCTTCGGCATCTTCGATGGTTTTTAACACTGCACTGGAATCCTGTTTGTCTTTATCACTAGGTCTGTAAAAATTCACCCCGTCCAAAACCGATCAACACAATTTTGCATCATAACACTGCACGGTAAGTTTCCTCGCGTCGCTGATGTTTATTTAGTGCAGAGCAGCTAGCGGCACATGCGGTACCGTTGGCCGCTGCGAAAGGACTGAGAGCGAGTAGGTGTGCGGTGCCCGCGACACCGTTGCCCGAACAGGTCCGCCCGCGCCCGCGCCGGCGCCGCCCGCCCGGCCCCGTGCGCCCGCGCCGGTCGCAACAAACCACCGCACGCCATCACAAATATAGATTCCAGTAAAAGTGCTGTACATAGGCGCTCCTCCAATAAATCCTGCAATGCCGCACTTTTGTACTTTACATAGATAATATTGTCCCTTTGTGCCTGTCGGCTTGTTACTCTTTGAAGGCAATTCTTGTACTCGTATTACAGAAAAAATATAAATTTGTTAAATATTTACTTATCATTTATCAATATCCAAAGAATCTTATGCATTGTTATTATTTAAACAGTTATCGCGTCCATAAAAATGTTCTAGTACTTCCTTACTTACTTAATGTAATCTATAATTTATTTAATTTTGATAATAAAGTACCTGTACTTTTCAAAGTCATAAGAAATATCTTATGACTACGGTTCGGAGAAAAATTTACATCAAAAACTATGTCAAACGAATCACCGGATGAATCACAAATATTTCAAGGTGGAACTTACATTTTACGGAAATCAATATTCTACGAATTTTTCATACTTATCAACTTTTATTTTAGTATTCCTAAAGAAATTGTTAACATGCTGACTTATGAAAGTTCAAAGTTTTTATTGTAAAAGAAAATATTACGGGTAAATTTTTAATCACGAAGGAGATTTAAAGAATAAAGGAAACCAAAACGGAGACAAAAGCAATCAGTGAAGGGTATTGAGCTGTAGGCACAATACCAGGATTTACGAAAAGATGCAATAAAACAGCTTCAATACATTTTACAACTACATTCTATTGTTTAGGAATAAATACAGTTTTGAATAGGATAAAATTGAATAGAAGAGTTTATTACTTCATTACGTCTAATATTTTGGCGGTTCGTTTGTCGGCAATATGTCCTGAACTCGTCACAAATTTTACATTTGTATTTTTTTTTTATACTTCCTTCTGCTTTCGATTTTAATTCTGTTATACCCGGTGTCACAATAAAGTATTTAACCCATTGATATTTTCAGCTTCAAAGTGTTTGCCCAATAATACTTCCGCCTTTAGTCAGCATGTACAAAACGTAACAGTTCCGCTATTTCTAATACTGGTTTATTCATATAAACTTGTACTTCCTTAGAATAGCCAGGTAATAGAAATAACTCTCGATATACTTCTAAAAGATATATTGTTAGTAGACCACAAAACGAATTCGCTATTTTTAGACACTACAAAAAAGAGAGCTTATACTCGCATTTTATATTCTCTCGAAACGCATTGAGCGTTTCTCAAAATTAGGAATCCAACAAAAAGGATTACTTACGCCGTTTTCAGTGTTTCTAAAAAAAGTTGCCCATCCTTAATCCACAAGTTTGTTTTCCAAACTTATAATAGTTGTTTAAGAAATGGAGATATTCTTAATATATATCTTCATGATAATAGCGGAAACGTAAAAATAAGAGAGTACTTAATACAATTACCTAAGTCCATTTTTCTAGTTTGAACTGAATTTTCAATAAACTTAAACCCAAAAAAGCACTGCGAATAAAAATGAAACACTAAACAATGAAAATAAAAAAATATCTTTTTTGAAATACAAATTGTATACAGCAAGGTTTCACGGTTAACTAAAGCACTATTTTAAACGTAATAAATCACTGTTTATTAAAATGCCTAACGATCGCATAAAGTGGCAGCAAGTTCTTACTAAAACAAATAAAACAACCGTAATGTGCTACCGAATCGGCTCTGTTTATTTTTTGGGTTCAACTAAAAAATGGAAGTGATTTCTGCCATTTTCTGCGTTAACTGCGTCATAAGTTTTTGTTATCGGGAAAAAAGGTATGTAACGCTTTTTACAAAATTATGTTTTTTATTATAAATGGTTCGTTATTTTTAGTAAGAACTTTAAAGAGTCTTGATAATAATTGTTTGCGTTTTGATGTCGAAGATTTTTTATATTTCGACTTTTATATATAAAATTCCTGTCACTGTAACAACAATCACCTACCAACAAACACAAACTCATGTAAAATTATCATATAATATAGATTGATTTTATCAAATACTCTTTTTAGCGACAATTTTATCTTTTTAACATTTTTCTCAAAATAGCGTGTGAGCATATCATGAATCTGAAACATTACACAAGATTACTCATTCAAGTCATATCAGCGTAAATTTTCGGAATTATCCATCTTATTTTCATTTTATAGTAGAAGGTTGGTGGTAGAGTAAACTTCTTATACCTTTAGAAGCGCATATTGTAGTTATATGCTTTGTAATTTAAACCCTTCATCATATATAAGAGTAGCTCAATAATTATGTTTTATTCGTAACGCACTATAGCTTTATACAGCGATTTACGTAGTACATATAATAATCTTCCGATTATAATTTCACCAGTAGGTTTTAAGTAAAATGGCTGTAGGATACGTTTTTATTATGAAAATGATAAACGAATGGCCTTCAAGATAAATCAGGTATTTTTGCAATTTAGCTCTATATAAACTCTATAAGAAACTAAACATTATAAGAACATAATCAGTTAAACCATAAACAAGAATGTTTCTTGAAAATTTTCCTAGATTTATTACATTATTTACTTAGTTTCATTCTTATATTTGTAAAAAAGCGTAATTAGTTGCAATCACGTTAAATAATGTAGATCTGCTAAAACGCAAGAAATTTCAATCTCCTCACCATCATATAACAAAACCAGCTTATTTAGGAACAAAAAGAGACTTCAATCAAGTATCATAATATTTCTTTTTTCCTCTCTTCATGCACGTGATTCAGAATCGTCCGGTGCCGTCGTGCAAGCTCTTCAATATCTATAGAGATCAAGGTGGCCAAGGAGCAAGAAATAAACGAATGTGGTAAAAAATGCATATACCTTCTCCATATCGTCGCGGGTAACAATAGTTTTATCAAAAAAGTGCAAGCCATACTCACGCACATAGGGTTCCGTACCTGTATTGTTTTTAGTATTTGTTGTTATAGCGGCAACAGAAATACATCATCTGTGAAAATTCCAACTGTCTAGCTATCACGGTATCTGAGATACAGTCTGGAGACAGACAGACAGACAGACGGTCAAACGGACCGAGGAGTCTTAATAATATAGGTTCCGTTTGTACCCTTTGGATACGGAACCCTAAAATGTATTTTCTTATCACTGCAAATGCCGTCTGTTTACGGTAAAGATAAGTATGCAAAGTATTGTGGTCACTTAAAATTAGTTAGGGATTTAGTTAATTTAAAATTGAGTAATAGTGATTTGCGTTTTCGATTATTATGAAATTTTTATTTTTATTTTTTTACTTGCTTCTGTGCAGTTCATGTAGGATTTTCATACTAACAATGTATAGGATTTTTTTTAACAAGAAGCAAACACCGATCTAATCCTACTGTGCTCATTTATTACATTTAACATTAGCAACGTTTAGGAAAGCTTTAGTTTATGAAATACTAAGTTTAATAATAAAATATATTCACGTATAAACTTTACTTTACGATACTAGATGGCGCTGCACATTAAATAATATTTTTACACTTATGGGTAAATACGTTGTCTTTACTGTTATCTACGTCATATTTTACTACATCATTGGCGCAAAGCCGGTGTGCGCGTCGATTGCGCAACGACCGCCTGCGCCTGCGCATGCGCCGTCGTTCCGCGCCACCGCTTTGCCTCAAGTTCTTGGCAATGTTAACCTCTTTTGACTTTGCCTAGAAACGGTAGGAACCAATGTTACATACGCATGTATGTTATTTTTGAGTAGTTTAAGGCAATGATCTCCTCCCACCAACTTTAACATATGTATGTAGAAGGATTCTTACAATTCATTGAAATGCTCATGTTTTTTCAATTCAATTCATTGTTAATTTTTTTCCAAAACATAAAAAATATATTACTATGTGTATTGTAAATTCTTATTAATTATAGTACCAATTATGTTAATCACATATTAGTAATATTATAAATATTAAAGAAACTGTTTACCTATTTGGATTAAAAAAGCGGAACTGTGACTTTCATCTTTTTTAACCCCAATGCATTGTTTCTGTTGCAACATACACATAGATACGCTCAGGAAATTAGGTTTAAAATAATTGTTAGTAGGTGTAAAATCTACATCCACCTACGCCTCTTAATGCAGTATTTTTCGCAATTTGAATCTGTAGAAAAAAAACAATATAATTTTATAATAGGACCCTGTCAAGCAGAAAAGATCCAACAGCTTTTTTGGCTTTTGCGTAAATACAGTTCAAAGTTAGACCAAAAAATATAACATGTACATTTTTAAAAGAGTTAGAATTTTTGTAATTCCTGGAGAACTATGCGTGGATCATCAGGAATTCAAAAAGGGTAATTTTACGATTTATTTTACGGTCAAACTTGTACTGCATTTACTCAAAATTAAAAAAGCTGTTGGATCTTTTCTGCTTAACAGGATCCAATTTTATACTGAATAGGTATTATTTTTGGAACAGTATACAAAAAACTGAGCAGTGATAGCCGAATGGTTGAAACTCGGCCTCTCAATCGAGGGTTCGATGTTCATATCTTAGGCACGCACCAATGATTTTTCTAAAATGAAGTCCGTATTAGAAATTAATAATCACTATTTTACGGCGGAGGAAAACTGCACACCTGATAGTTCTATAAAAAAAAAGAGTTCTCAAAGATGTGTGAAGTCTAAAAATTCGCACTTGGCCAGCGCGGAGGACTATAGCCTGTAACTGAGAGACGACCCGTGCCCAACAGTGGAACAAGAATGGGTTGGCGATGAATGATGATACCATAAACTTATAATTAATTATAATAACTCATTGTATTCAATTGATTATGTTGTTTTTTATACTCTTCGAACATTGCCTTTAGTAGTGAAAAATCGACTTATATGATAACATGAATTTATGCTTTCATTTTATTTAATAAGGGATCACCCATAAATTAGGCCACTAAAGGGTGAAGGGGTCAATAAAGGGTGACATGGTGGCAAGGTCCTAAATTAGGTGACGTCACATTTCAAATATTTGTAAGTATTAAAATGTCAATAATAATGAACTTCTGTGTTAAGTTAATGATTCTGATTATGACTGCTGTGTTAAGTTAATGATTCTGATTATGACTGCTGTGTTAAGTTAATGATTCTTCTGCGAAAAATTGAAAAATGTAACATTACACTAGGGGAAAGAGGAAGGAGGAAGTGCCAAAAAGTCGAGAAATTTCTGTGACTGTGATTAATGACTGTGAGTAATATTATTGTATGGATATTGTCTGAATTAAATGAACAAACAAATAAATAAATAAAGCTTGTCAAAAGCTTAAGCTTGCTTAAAGCTTATTCTTTAAAAACGCTGTAATGAATATTTTATCCACTATTTTCCTTCTCTACAAATATCATTGATTCAATAATAAATGTTAACGACTTGTATTTACTGCTTTTAATTTGTTTTTAGATATGTAATGTTTGCCTTAAAATTAAAATATTTTAATATTCATCGAGTTTTGTTGCATTTGCATAGATTTTGAATTTGCAAATACCTCACAATTTTAGCACCCGTTGAATGTAACGTGTACTATGTGGGTGTAATTTTAGATTGTTTATATAATTTAAATAAATAAATAAACACACATAATTTTTAAGCAGGGCATTTCAGACAATCCACTCGAATGTCACATGATAGATAAATTAACCAATGTATGTTATTGTAGTAAATTAGTTTGATTTTAGTGTAACATATTAGAAAAACACAAATCAAAGATCACCCTCCAATTAAATAGAGCCTATTTATCAATACTAATAGAGCGGCAACTACACAAATCGGGTTTTTCACCCATTTCGGAAATTACTGTTCTCAGAAATTCGAAGAAGCATTTTAAATTGTACGCCTTTCTATCAATTCAACAGTGTACCGTAGCAGGTATTTACATCATTTGCATGTTTTACATAATTATTCTTATCGAATATTCAGCCTTCCATTCCGTTACAAACATAGCATCTTCAACTCAAATCGTTTACCTCGCTTGTTCTGCATACCAATTAGTAAGGCCAGGAGGTAATTGAATGTAAGTGAAGGAGCCACGTAATTCGTAAAGCTCGGCAGATGCATCAAGAGATTCAAGTGTGTCGTGGATACAGATCGCAAGCAACGGTACACTTTATGCATTCCCGATGATTGCGCCCAAGCACGCGCAATCTGCCACCATCTTGTGGATGTACATCAACAACATGGCGTCGGTATGTAAGTCCAGAAAGCACTGTTTTTGAACTGAAATTTACTGACTATTATTAAGTCACACGTATGTACTGTATATAATTATTAGATAATATATAGACGATAATGAGAATAACGCGACTTTCAAACCCAAAAGTTTGGCTTTTTAAGTGTATTATATTTAATAATCTTCTCCTATTTTGTTTAAATTTCATTATTAATGTTATTATTTAATTTCATTACTTATCTGAAAGAAACTATATTGTATTTATGTATCCAAATATTTTTAAAAACATTCAATTCAATTCTAATATTACTTTATTATTTAAATTCAAAGTTTCCGAATGTTACTTAAGCACTTTTTCAGACTTACACCGACGACGTTAAAACGTAATGTCATACGTTCCAAGCCAGCAGCTAAAGCTAGTGGCAAATAAATTGCGATGGTATTAATGCTAAGAACCGGTTCAGTGATTACACTCAACTGGACAGTCATATTATTCAATTGAAGGCACGAGCCTTCGATGGAAGAAATAGCGTTACGTTGCTGCCTTTGATGTATCTTATTAGTTTCAATTACCACGGATGACGGCACTTTAAAGTTTGTTGACATCTGCAGACCGAATGATTGATTGGTTTTCAATTTATCAATACGTAGAAATAACTTGCCTAATAGAATATTATTAAAGGAAAACGCTTTATTCTTTGCAGTATTTGCTTATTTACTTCTGTGAAACGAAATTATTGTATATAAAATTAAGTTCCGTTAAATAAATACTTATGAAAATCATAGCCAAATATATATTTTAGTTAATTGGGAGGCCGATAAAAAGGAAGTGCGAATAATTTTTACTTCCCTATAGAAACTATATATTTTTTTGATACTGTACAACCTATAGATACAAATCATACCTTCAATTACTTGAGACTTTACCTACGACTTATGCTTCTTAACACGCGATTTTAACATGCTGTGTAATGTGGTAAAGAAATAAAAGTTCACTATCTACGAGATAATTGTCACTATCACTTGTGATGGGAGTCCAAGAAGTTATGTTATAAGAAGTTTAAGTCCAAGAAGTTATGTTTTTGAAGTTTAATTCAAATTTCAGATTCGAAAAAATCTCAAGCGTATGTTCATAATAATATGTACTATGTACCTATACCGGTTGTCAAAAGGCTGTGGCGTGGAGCTACAGTAGCCATATGTTTGGTTTTCGACGGACAGTATAGTTTCTGTCACACCAGTTCGTTTATGAAAATCTTGGAAAATCGTACTAAAGATTTTCCGGTTTTCAAGAACGCTGACAGGAAAGGCTAATGTATAATTAATAATTTAAATTAACACATTTTATGTGTGAAAAATATAAAAATTAATTACTTCTTATTTTTTATGTATTTGCTACTTGCACTGAATTCAATTATGCCACCGGGAATAAATCTGTATTAAAAGCGTTAAAGACGAAATATATAAAACATAGCTTAAATGTCGCTTATTTGGCTATAATAGTGGTTACTAAATGTGATTTATGATTTATCAGGATGTAATTTGTTATCCCATTTTCAAAGAACTGAGATGAATTTGAAAATATTAGGAAAGTGTCCGGTTGATTTTCAACATATCTGGCAACCCTAGGTTTAGCCGGCGAGCGAGTGTGCAGGGGAGGGGTCGGGTACAGCGACCGCAATTCTACATTACAGAGCCTTAAATCTGTAAAACCCACATACCATGCTTTTAAATTGAACTTTAGTGTAACGCAATACGAGCTACATTCGAAACTCGAAGAGTGGTTTGTATGCTCTTCTTATTGGTTTAATAGAATAGCGTTGCCACACCGCAGCGCCCAGCCAGCATTGCCCATTGCCAAGATCACGGACCGGGCGGCGAATGTCAGCCACGTCACGACCAAGCTTTGTACTATTGCGGCTGAATAGTTCCGATCCGAGTACGGAACGCAATTGTCACGAACCAACGAATGTTAAAGATGTTCAAGATTCCACAAAAGTATATTATTATATAATAACATAACTCTTAATATGAAAATCCAATACCGTCATTATAAATAATATGACGGTAAGAGACAATAAGAATAATTCTTGTTTCTATTAAATGTTTATTATCTACGGGATTTGCGAAAAAGCATTACGTAACAATATTTTTCTCCGCATTTACGTATATTTTTATTTCAAAATGTGCAAAGCGCAAAGCTTTTATAATATAAACCTCCGGGTGTTTTTCCAGTAACATAAAATAAAGGTAGCAAAAATTCCTTCTAATTGATTGGTAAACAAATCACGCACTCGTGGCGCTCCCCAAACGAGTAGCTATTATGCAATCGGCTCACATAAATACGAACGTTTTTTGTCCACGCATCCCCACGGTAAATACTGCCCCAAGACTCCCGACGAGTTTTGCCTCGCATCGCCGTGTATGTATAATAGCCCTTGCCCTATCTTTATATGGGCCGAGCCGTAGCCTCCCGCAATCCTCATTCAATTCACGTAAGGTAGCGGCTCTAAGGACCGGGTTTTTGTTATAGCGCAACAGGTAGAAAGGAAAGGATTGCGAGTGCGAGCGTGTCGAGTGAGACGGCGCGATATCATCTTCAAGAGCTGTCTCGCTCACCGCGCCCGTCGGAGCAGAGGTGCGCGGCGCGGGCGCAGGAATGCCGTACGATTTGTGCTTGCGCATGCTGTGGACGGACTCTACAGATATATGTACGATACCTATAGCTTGTTCAGCATAACCAACACACACTGCCCTAATGCGTATGGGTCATATAGCGGGATTCACAGAGTTTAGTCAGTGAAATTATATTGAAAGGGAGTCTGATCATTTTTGTCCATATATTCAAACATATTGTCACATGTTAAACTAGTTTCATGCTCTAATAGAAAGAAAATTTCTTTTATTTGAAGCCTCCGAAGTCAAAATATTATGCAAAGCTTATGCATAAGTGTTAACATTACCTATTCGTTGTTTAAGAAATACTTAATATTTAAAAACTGAACCACAATAATTATAGTTAATTCTATCTATCTAGTTATTTCGACCCTTTCGATCAAAATAGGTTTTACATACATTTTGCTTACCACTGCAACAATTCAACTTATGGTTTAAGGATTAATGTAGTAAGTGGAGGGTACGTGAAAAGATATTATACGATGTATATGTATCTGTATATGTATCGGACGTAATAAAAGTCCGATATAATCTGAAAAACATACGAACAAAACATTACCTACAGTATGTTATGACCGGTACCAAAAAATCCCGTTTAAATAAGCCATTGACCACCAGCGACGTTAATAAAATTTCATCAATTTTGTGTGTAATTAAATTTTAATACATACTAATTTCTTGAAAAAATATTAAATTTAGAGTGAAATAATTAATTGAAATATATGTTTTGAAACATTTTTAACTACATCTGTTTGAAGAATTGCAAATAATAATCAATCAGAATTAAATAAATGATCTTGGTATTGTAAAGTTGTGATTTTCTTTTATGAACTTTAATTGCGATCACATCTAAAATACGAGTGGACTTCTTTTGCAGTAATTGATTCCGTATTCTACGATTCTCCCTTCTTTTGCTAGAGGCGTGAATGAATACGAGCAATGGAATTTACTTTTAATTCTTGAGTAATGTTGTTTCATTGTGATTGGCGATTCTGGCTCTGATCGGTGCTGGCGTAAGTGCGACATCTCACGTACATAAGTACTGGATGATAGATTGAGAATTATGTCGGTCGTGTTCTTGAGTAAACATGACACTCAGTCGCACATAAAAAGTTTCCTCCGAGATCCGGTCACACTGGTCCGAGATCGACGACCTCTGTTAGCCGTTTGACTTAATGGAAATTGCTTTTCTTGCTTCATCTGGTTGATAAAGTGGGATGTTGTTAATTATTTTGATAAATATTTAAATCGGTGCTGTTCGAACGCTTTTTCGCTTGCACGATAATACTAACCAGAAAGCCAAGAATCCTCGTTTCAAACATCGCTTCAATTTTAAACGAATTTCTGCAAATTTTGCTTCAATTTGCAGCGAAATTTCAAGTAATCAAAGGACCAAGAGCCACAACATTAAAGCAAATTTGAGCATTTAGTTAAAAACAAATAACCAAATGTAAATTTAAACGGCCACAAAATGAAATATGTTGAAATATATAAAAATTTGAACAAAGCTTTCGGGACATTCGGAAAAATGTTTTGCTTATTTATCTTTGCACTGTTTACCTAATTGAATATGAATCAACTGTTAAGGACAGTTTTATAAGAAAAAAACAGCATCTATATTCGCGTACCTCTACCGCGCTTACATCAGCCGCGATAACATTACGCGACCGGTTACGTGCGCCGCGCCGCGCTCTCGGCGGTCACACGGGTAACCTTAAACATTTATATACCTCTAATGAGGTAGCCTAATTAAATTGTATTACAACGTTATAAGTATTTTTATTCACAAACCTTGCTCCTACTACATATAATTCACTAATTTTGTACGTTTTTCCTCGTTCAAATGTTACTTGTTTAGCATTACGTCAAACGTTACGTTAAGTTTTTGTGAAAATAAAAAAGGTACATCCAAATATTATTTTTATTTATACATTTTAATTATAATTGATATATTATCCCAGCTATATTTATGAAACAGATCCGTTTTAATGGATAGTAATATTTAGTATAGAGAGGGCATGAAGCATCTTCATGAAAGGGCTAAACTAAAACTAGTAACAAAAGCAGCGATGTTGCAATGCAAGCGACGCAGTGGCAGTGCTTTAGCGGTCGCGCTCGGCGGTGCAGCACGATCTAGCGTTCCGCTCTGCGCGGGCGCACATCCCCCCTCCTCTTGAACTTACCCCCCTCCCGCGCCCGGCTGGCCCTGACCGAGACACAGACCATGCCGGGCAAATTACGAAACAACCTATCAAGAAAAGTTATTTCTGCGTCTGATGACTGTCTTACATGATGATCGTGTTTGCGAATAAGTAGTAGGTAGGTTTTGGCGTATCACAGTATTACAACACAATACGAAGCTGATATATCCTAATTCCCTACAAAACATTTGAAACTTTATATATTAAGCACAGAGTAATTATATTTGTTTCTTCACTAGTAAAAGTGTAAGTTAACTTACTTGGTGATAGAAACCTTATATTTTCATTTCGTGTTAAAACTCTTTAATAACGCTTAAACGGATGTTAGTATTTAGGTTATGGATTTTAAAAGGCCGCCGTAAACATCCATGAAATGTGTACTTATATTGTAAATACAAATATATAAATATTTAAGTTTAGAACCGTTTCATGTTTTCCTAAATATTTAATAGCAAATTGCTTAAACTTGTTTACTTATATTGCCATATGCCTTATTATTTTGGTATTGAGCATTACCAAAATAATAAGGCATTGTTAAATATGGAAGTTGGTATGATAAAATGCTATTAAGAAAACAAAACTTTATTTGATACCCATATTGGCTAATAGTAAAAAAAATCGTAATTCCTTTTTGCTCTATTTCCAGGCGTCATATTTTAAAATTATGTGGCCTATGTCACTTTCCAAACTATGACGACTCTAATGATATGTCATACGTCACAATCTGTTAAGCCGTTTAGGCTGTAGGGTGTAAAAAATGGACATACAAACAAACATACATACATACATACACACATACATGCGCTCAAAGAACATTACCCTCCTTCTAACGTAGTGGGGTAATAAAACGAGCATTCGTCCTGTGCAGTATTTCGGACTGGCCGAAGTACTACAGGCAACAAAATGGTAAATTAGAAATTGGGGCCTTTGGACATTACTCATAAATACCTAAGTCATAACTCGGATATCGGCAATAACTCATATAATACAGAGTTTAGAAGTATTGGTGAAGTCCTTAGTGCATCAGGCTGACCGGTCGGTAAGCGATTTCATGCAAGATGAGAATATTCATGTATCTTGTAACTTCGAGTACGCACAGATTTAAATTATCAAGATAATACCAGCGCCCTAAAATCATACATTTGTACATACATACTAAATTACGCTTTTACACTCATAGCCCCATTCAGATTGTCTCCCGTGTTGTGGGTACCATGGATGAATACAACCACACCCAGAACATAACCTGAACTCATCATTCATATGTCTGTCTGGCCGAGGAAAGAACCAGGAATCCACTGCGCGATAGATCAGTGTGGTGACTGCTCCGCCACGCAGGTCGTCAAAACTGTGTACAGGTCTGGTAATGAAGCTTTTTCATGGTACGACTTTTTAGTTATATATCTTTAAGGTTTAAGTCGGAAAACATCACCAAAACACATTTTAACAGCAGTGTAGTTGAGCATCAAGCAGAATCCCTGTTCGTTTCAACTTCTCTATTACGTGTATAATAACAACGTCTTTGAAAAGTTACCCGGTATGATAGAATCTTGGAAAGAAAGTTTGGAGAACCCTTACGATAAATCGAACATATTTAATCAGGTTAAAATTAAGCCAGGGTATATGCAAGTACAGATTTAGCGACATAAGTTTCATTGGCCAGGCTGCGATCGCTTTGTGTTTGTGTTTTTTTTCTTTGTGTTTTCTGGTGCGCCTTGATGTTGGAGGGGAGCACCATGCTCCAAACGCGGAGGGGCTGCGAGAGCGGCCAGGCACCGGCGGGTTCGCGGATGGTTGCGAGAGCGTTCCCGTGTTCCCGCCGTGCGGTGCAAGGCGAAAACACAGTGGGGGTTTAGCCGGTAAGAGTCCGGCATAACCCACTACTCCGGGCGGCTGGATATCCATGAGGATTACCCACTAAAAAAAAGGCTGCGACCGCTCTGTTTAGTGTCAGTAAAAAAAATATATATATATTATTATCTACACAATATACTCACATATATTTGTTTTTCCCGGTCAATACACTCAATTAATACTTGAACGACTTAAATAAAAAGTGGAGATTAAAAATTCGATTGTAATTTTTTATTCCAAATTACAGAGTATAATGAACTTGTGTTTACATTAAAGATTCCAGCGCTTAAATATTTCGGTACCTATTAAAACGTCTGGATAATAACCCTATTCATTGCATCGGCCTGTGTTTCTTTAGCAAAAACCTGTCTGTGAAATTAATTACAAGTGACATTATATGCAACTTTGAGACAGCACCTGCAAAGCTTTTTTATTTCTATCATTTCGCGTGACAGTCTACATTCAGACACAGAATATTTTAAACTCTACAATTTGGGTCGAGTTTTACCAGCTCCTCAATATGATCGTACTGAAAGTGATAGCACTGTGGCATAATTTGTACAAAAAATGGCAACATTTTATCATAACAACAAATCAATTGCAGGTGTCCATTCTGATAATATTGCGACGTTGCAAATTTCGGAAATGTGTAACGTTGATTGGTTCGCTAATGACTAAAATTCAAGATTTCGCAGCTGCCTCCAGAATTTCATAAAAAGGATAAAGAATGCCTCGCAGGGCCGCGATTTTAATGTTATCATCCATATATTTTATATACATAACGAGGTATGATTAAATTGACAATTTATTTAAGTAAACGCTTGAACTTAACCACGTGCAGTCCTGTTAAATCACACAGTTTCTTATAAAAAATGTTCAATGTTTCTAATAAAACTACGGCAACGGTACAAACTATAAAAACGGTAATATTGAAACATTATATGCGAAATACATTCATGAAAATGATATATACTTGATATGTTTATCTATCAACATTAAACTAGCCATTTATTTAACATAAATATGATTTAAAATAGGATACACTATGTGTAAGTAAACAGTTTACTTAGTTGGTTAACGGCACGGTACAACGGCTGCAAAATCTAATAAAATCGCTCTACATTGTAATTTACTTAATAATCATTAAACCTCATAGCTGTGGCAACTAACATGTTCATGGACACTGTAATATTGAAGACACTGAACCAATTATACTATACGACCGCAGGAATGCGAACTATTTACTGATATAGAAATTAAGACTATTATTGAAGCCTGATGTGAGGTAAATCACTGGTTTCTTACTGAAATTCAACGTCAACAATTGAATTTTGATTAAATGTTTTTAAAAATGTTTTACAAAATGTACTTTTTATACCAGTAACAGCAGTGTTTAGGGTTCCGTGTTCTGCTAGGAATAACGTAAGGCAGAACCCACAACTCACAGAAGCAGTAACGTATAGGTAGTTTAGGACTGCAATCACACTTTGGATCATAGGCCATAGAGAGTTGATTACAAATGTCAGTAGGCGGGAGAAGCCACTCACCATTAGGTGATCTAGATTTTTTTTTTAAATAATGTACAGTAAGTAGGAGTGTTGTCTATTTATATTTCTAAAAAAGATATCAATAAGACAATGCAATATACATTAATATAGGGATGTGACTTGGCTGAGCAAAAATCGATTTTTATATTAATTGATTTTATATTTTAATCAAACAATTGATTTACCAAAATCAATGTTTTTACAAAAAGTAATAAATTTTTTTAAATCATTTTTTATTGTTTTTTATTATAAAGTTAGCCCCCGAAATACTTTTTGTTCGTTTAGTTGACATTTTTATGTAGAACACCACAAATAATAGGTACTAGATGGCGTTTCTAGTAATTCTATTATAGAGCTGCTGTTAAAATATCGAAAGTACGTGGAACTACGAGATAAATAATCTTTTTAGTAATTCAAAGCTACGGCAAAAAATCGAAAGTATAAATAAAAAAACGATTATTTACGGTCACCAAATTGATGAATAAAAATCGATTATTTTTTCACATCCCTACATCAATATACTATCTGTTTTTTCTGCATAATATTGAATACCGCGACTTAAATACGTAATTAACAAATACGTAAATAACATTGCAATGTATTCTAATTATCTCATTCTGTTTTATTTTTAGATTTGGGCATGTATTGAAGTATGTAGTGCCAAGTGTAGCGAATGTATAGGGACTTCAAGACAGCGGTATGACAAAGAGTGCATGCATATTCATGCGTTCTGCGTCCTCTTTACAAAATGTCGCTACTAATGCTGCGCGTGACACGGTTTCTGTGTCGCCGGCGTAGCATTCGAGACGTTAATTTGTCTATGCATACGAACAAAAACCGATGTACATAAAACATATGTGTAATGTCTCTATTCTAGGTGTATAGTTAGACGTGTTTCAACTACGTTTGTGCCATCGTTACAGCTTCGTGTAAGCAAGTCTGCTAAGATAAAGATTTGATATTAAAGATTTTGTTGTAGGTCAATTTTCAAATAAGATAGCAGTCTAATGAATAGCCAATATTTATCACCACATCAGTTGAGTTTTTATATTCTGTAAGAAACTGAAAGATGGGTAGTTAGGAAGACGAAATATTCAGCGAAGGTGAAATAAATTAAGTTTTAATATCCTTTTGTGTTCAACAACTCTTTTATTTCAAATTATGACGATTAAAGAAACTTTGTAAGAACTGCAGTGAATGTTTGATTAAGTAAAATAGCCTTCCGTTATTATCAGATATAACATTAAAAAGTGTTCTCCAAAATAAATTTTAGTATGCATTTAAGGCAAATTGAAAGTTATCTATGTATGTATTTGATTTGACAGCTATATCAGGTTAGTGGTCATTGTCTTAATTTAAATTCTATGAAAGATTATACGAGACACAATACTTAATTTGGGTGAGTGCCCTGCTTTGCAAATATCCTTTCACAAAGTGACGCGTGTGACGCATTGTGACACCAGTCAGTTATTCAAGATTTCCGGATACGATTCCCGAGCAATCAAAATTCCAAAAAAAAAGACAATTTATGTGCGGTTACATGTTTTAAAAATAGTGTATTTATTACCTTAAATGCACTATAATAGTATATCTATAATAGTAATAGTATATGTTGATTGTTGTAGCAGTGATAGCCTAATGGTTGAAACTCGGCCTCTCAATCGAGGATCCGGGGTTCGAATCCTAGGCACGCACCACTGGTTTTTCTAAAATTATGTGCGTATTAGAAATTAATTATGACTGCTTTACGGTGAAGGAAAACATCGTGAGTAAACCTGCACATCTGAGAGTTCTCATAAAAAAAAGAGTTCTCAAA
>DWNE01001142.1:0-23349 GCA_018249875.1 Cecropterus toxeus | reverse complement strand
ACACACTACTGCAAGGTGCTGAAAGATAGATTTTGGCAAACTTTGATAAATTTGGGTATTGTTTGGCATTAGCTGCCTACCAAGAATAAGGCTAAGTTCCGCCGGATATTCGGCGGCCGGATATCCGGATATCCGGCCAGGTGGTAGGCCGGATATCCGGTATCCGGCCAAACTGCTATCCGTTTCATCTCTAATAAAAACTAACCCATGTGGGCAGAGCCACAAGAAACAGCTAGTAATAATAATCTATATATATAAACGCCTTAACGCTTTCTACACTCATAGCCCCACACTAGGACTTTCTCCTGTGTCGTGGGTGCCAAGGACACACAAACATGAATACACAAACACCCAGACCAAGAACAGAAATTTAAACTCATCATACAGATGCCTGTCTGGCCGGGGATCGAACCCGGGACCCACTGCGCGTTAGATCGATATGGTAACTGCTCCGCCACGTGGGTCGTCAATATAAAAGGCAATTCCGAGTCACTTATATATCAATGCACAGCCAAAATACTGTACTTGGAACCCTAAAATTTGGGACAAGGATTCCTTTTATGGTATAAGAGAGCGATAAGAAAGGATTTTTAGAAATTCATCCCCTAAGGGGTTGAAACTATGAAACTTAATATCTGGCTTTATGGGTGAATCCAAACAGAAACACTATTTTTTTTAATGACCAAGGAAGTGGGCATAAGCCTTGTAGTAATTTAAATATATTTGTAACAGATCTATTGGTGAGATGTTTTAATTTGGTAAGGTGCAGTGACGAGGGGGTGAGGCGAGGGGAAGCGGCTTGAGGCGTGTTGAGTTTAGGAAAAGTGTGATGATCGACTTTTGTCAGAGATATACCTAATTGATAAAATACAATTGCAAATAAACGATTGGTTACAGAGTGTATTATTTTATAAATTACTAGCTGTGCCACGAAGTTTTACCCGCGTTTATTAGAGAACAATCTCATAAAAAACAAACAAACATAGCGTGATGTTATGTAGCCTAAAGCCTTCCGTTAAATGTACTATTCAACACAAACAGATTTTTTCAATTCGAACCAGTAGTTCCTGAGATTTATATTAGTATAGAAATAGATATAATATTTTTACAATATGCGAAACATACGCGAGGCACTGCACTAACCATAGCAGTGGTTATTTGACGCTGGTGTATAGGTACGTCCACCCAATAGAAAATAATATTTTTCATTAAAAAAGCAAATAGCTTTCTCTTATTGTCTTAAGACTGTATTTAGGACCCAGAAGAATTATTTTTTATAAACTTTGGGGATTTAAATCTGAATTCTCTGCTTAATAGACCAGTATGGTTAGTGCCGAGTGGTAGAATAACAAGAAGTCACTTTATGAGACTGGTTGAAAGGGGCGCCAATAGGTTAAATACATCTATATGACCATTCTTAAGCCGAAAAAATACATTTCTGAATTATAATCTGTATTAGCGATACGTATATTAGGACGACCAAAGGTCGCACAACGACAATCTACTGTGATGCGACAATCTATTTCAGGGGCTGTCATAGTAAATACTACTCCGTGCAACGTGAATATAAAAACGCAAACACAAAACAAAAACAGATTATAGATAATAAAGTTTATTCAAATTTTAAATTTTTCGATAGTTCATGAGTATAACTAATTTTCGTACATAGATAAAGATTTTGTTATAGATCAATCAATCGGTTAGACTAAGAAAGAAATGAATATACCTACGAACAAAAAAAATCATTAACAAGTAGGAGTCTTCCACGAAGTGGGTTTAGCATAATCGTAAATAGTTACTAAAACCATTATTACACCGATATAAGAGCCAATAACCGTACTACTATACAGAATCCTGTCGCAAAAACCTCCTTTTAGATATATTGGTCTTCCGTCTTCGCACTACAATAAAATAATTAATTATTACACGCACATAGATCAATTGTACAAAATGCATATAAAGAATGCTAGTGAAATGATAATTAATAATTATCGAAATTGATGGACACTATTAGACAGATAAAGCATTTATTTCCTAACTTTGGTGTACCTACTTAATTAGACGAAGATTAAGTAAGGTTAAATGGGGGTAATATCAATGCGCATTAAAGTAAAACTGAATAATGAATGAATCTTTGGCAAACGGGACATCTTATGCCTCTTGTCCCTACAGTCCTCTAGGCCCTACAGATCTTTATAGCTTAATCGGGATTTTCAGGCGAGCCTGAAAATTAACCGGGTCTAGAAGACCGTAGGCTCAAGCCGATAGTCATTTTGGCTCCCTTACACGGGAGGGAAGGCTTTGGTCCCCGTTGCCGTTGTTGTGATAACGTCTCATCCAATAAAGCAAACTCTTTTCGGGATACCAATTACGTACAGTTTTTATGCAGAGGCTAAGCGTTGATAAGCTTTTTTTTGTTTTCATGCAGCTGAGATTAATGACCTATGAACCAAACTATGCTATTAGAACGGACCGTAAGGTCCGCTCTAATAGCATAGCGTTCTAATAGCGTACAACAGTAAGTAAATCTGTGGTAGAAAAACTAGAACCCAGGAAATAAACGTTATTCAACCTAAATAAGCTCGTATTCCATATAATAAAGTTTAGCGTTAGTAGTCCTACATGGACAAAAATTATTTTTTATAGTATGAAGGATTTGGCTTACTTGGAAATCAGCTTGAATTTTTCTAAGCTTTACAAGGCTTCTCGGTTGTTGAAGAATTGGAGTTGTTTTGAATCCCCGAAAGATATTTCTCGTGATATTCTGTAATTATGTTATATTGCACATTGAAATGTACATTTGTTTTTAAAAATTCTTTTGAATATTTTTGTTATAAATTAAACTTTTATACTTACACGCGCTAACATTTCTTCTAAATCTTTGAATAATTTTGAACAAATTTCCGTTCAAATTTGACTCTACGAATAGGATCTATGACATTGATATATTATAATAACCAATTACAAATCAGTTTTTAAAATTCGAACTCATGTTAATAACTAACAATAAAAAAATCCATAATAACCATAATTATTACGCAGTTTTTAGTTATGAATAGATTTTTTTTCTATAACCAATTAAAAATAAAGTTTACCTATCTATGTCTCTATATTAATATATAAAAATGAGATGGTGTATGTCTGGCTAATTACTCAATCACGTAAGGTCCGAGTTACATGAAATTTTGCATGGATGTGGCTCATTCATCTGGTCAACTTATAGGCTACTTTTGATTTCAATATATGGAACAATTTAATGATGGCGATTATTTATTTATGTCTCGTATTATTTATGTCGTATTTTTACGTACTATTTTTATATCCTGTAGCGAAGCACGAGTACTTCAGCTAGTATGTTATAAAAAGTAATCTACAGATAAAAAAATATCGTGTAAGGCGAACGCTACTAAAATTTATCTATTATGTACTACGACTGACAGACCGAAGGGACTTAGTAATTTCCGTTTAACTCCTGTTTTACCTTTCGATAAGTACCTGCCGCCATTCATGATCGTCGTTGATGCATTGAAATCCTTGAGGATTAAGCTGGATTGCCGTACATATCCAAATGTACGTTTCCCGTACCTAAGGTTGTGCCACCTACACATTATAATAAAGTAATGTACTTACTTTATTTGGGATAATTGTAATTAATGAGACAAATAAAGTACGCGAAAATACTTTATTTAGCAAGATATTAGATCATTAAAATATTTTGGTCATGCATTCTATTACTACAAGTTTTCTATAGCCGCCTTACTGAAGGAATGGTAGAATTTGTGGCGACCATTTTTTTGTTCGTTAAATTGCAGAGAAACAGGTGTCAAAGATAAACTAGATACTTTTTTTTATCTCCGAATAGAGTACGTCTCGTTTCAAAAAATACTAAATAACATTATTGTTCAGTTATTTTTTCTTCTTTTTGTAGGCAATTCTTTCATTTCTGAAAAAAAAAACGAGGTAACTCTACTCTTACTCACTTCTTTGAGAAAACCACATCCCTAACACTACGGTTATTAGAGTTGAATCAAAAATAATTCTAGCACCTTTATATACAAAATAGAAATTGATACAAGTTATATCTGCTAAATTTCATTTAATATACAAGGGAGTATATAGAGGAATATTTAGAGTGTTTACTTTTTTTTATACTTAATTCATGACGGGGGTTCTTCGACAGAACACAATTTATTTACCTATACTAGCACCTATTTTTGCAATAGTAAAAATTCTGGTCGTTGGGACATTTGAAACTTAAAAGTAAGTGAGATTATTAGTGCTACATCTATTTGTAGAATAACGATAAAATTATTTTAGCGACATCGAGATGATTTTGTTTCCAATTTTAAAAAGAAGGGCAGCATCATTCTACGCATCATAATTTATACCTACTTATTGTACAACATAAGAAACTTCTTTCATCCCGATTATCCTGTTTAGGACGAATTGACAGTAAAAAATATTGTATCGTCATTGGTCTTTAAATGCGAGCGAAGCCGGGATTAAAGGTAGACATTATTGTGCAAGGTTAACTTTATGCTAAGGTAATGTTAACTGTAATATTTGTTGGCATGGTAACTATGTCTAGTACGACAAAATAATAAATTTAATATAATATATGAAGCACGTTTATTTCTATTGAAATTTTACTAAATAATTTTATGATATTGCTTTTAAGATAAGAATATTTTATATATTTTAAGAATATGAAATGAAATGAAAATAGTTTATTTTCTCTCACAAAGGTCTTAGGCTAAAGTACAATGATTTAAAACATTTGAATATAAAGAAAAGTAATTTTCAGAACGAAACTAATTTGATGATTGCTAAATTGTGGTTTGATTATAATAAGGTATAATACCTTAATATAAAGCTCAATTAAACATAACATAATTATACTTAATAATTTATGTTTCAATTTGCGCATTAGGCAGAATGAATTTATACTCTTTGATAATCGACAAAAAAGCGTTAGAAAAAAAACTTTGTCTGTGAATAAAACTTTCTGACGCATACTTTTTGATTGGCGCTCTTTTACTTCCTCCGTACTTCCTTCATTCGCTCCGCTCTTTCAATTTTACAGAAAATGGCTACCGCAGAATTGGTGACTGAGCAGTTTCAATTTTTGGGTATAGACGTAGAAAAAGAAGTCTTAACAAAATGTGAGTACCCATCTGAAGGCCTACAAACGATACAGACGTCGCTAACCGTTCGAAAGAACTTCCACAAAAGTTATAAATTAGTTGTTGTCAGCTTGAACGCTAGAAAATTAATGTTCAAGGTTGTTTCTTTATTCATGTCTTTCAAGGTGTAAGTTTGTGTGAAGAATATAATGTCGACGCGGAAACATTTAGCGAGTTATGGATGGCGTTTAGCCTGACACACTTGAACGGCGCGTCGCCGACTTTGGAGAACTTAGATTTACTCGCTAAAAAGGAATTTTCCAAACTGTCAGCGAGTAAGTCCAACGCTCACGCCAATGAAACCGTCCATGCAAGTACCGGCTCGAGTTTAGCCGTATATGGAGCGCCTGTTTCTACCCAGTATCCTTTTAATGCGACCGATCCACGTGTTCTATTGTTTTGAATTAGTTTTAAAAGTTGTGAACTTGTAAGTTAAGTACTAGCCATATGATTGAATGCGCGTACGCAAGATTTAACGAGATGCGATAGAGTAATGATTACAGGAATTATAAACCGAGTTACTTGTCTGTTATTATAGGTACCTGCATTTTATTAGCATTCTTCCTTAATGTTGTAGCCCAGATAATGATGTTCTATCGAACTATATGTCTCCGACTTCGAAGGTATGTTATTTTAATTTTTGTTATCTAATCATTCTTACTATATTTATATTGTTATTGATCATTATAAGACATATGTATATGCAATTGTTCAGACTTCAGATGTACCTAGTAATTAATTTATTTACTTATAGGTTATTTACTTTATTTGTATGTTAGTGAAATACATCATTCATTAATCTGCTAAAAAATGACTCATATATATTCTTAGTTTGAACAGTGAATTTATTTATTTAAAGACAATCAAATTATAAAATGTAGTGTCAAAAGTTGTGTAAAGTTTGTTTTCAGGATCGGAAAACTTGAAGGACAGCTTATCTACTTGCAATAAATGGGTATACATCTAGGGGCACAGTGTCTGTATTCTGTGACTAGATCTACACTCATTGATTGCCTGTAGACTATGTCACCTAAGACCTCAGGAAAAGTCAATATCAAGCATGAAGGTTTCCGGAGTTTCTAGTATTAGGCAACACACGCTTTCTACACTCATAGCCCATACTAGGATTTTCTCCTGTATCGTGGGTGCCGTGGACACGCAAAGACGAATACACACACACAAACGCTCAGACCCAGAACAGAAATCTAACTCATCATTCATATTTCTGTTTAGCCGGGAATTGAACCCACCACATGTCTGACCGGCATGGTGACTGGTCCACCATGCGGATTAAATAATATGTATTTTTAACAGACTTACAGACAGAGAACAAGGTGATTCTTTGTTTGACAGTATGTATGTATTTAAAATAACACAACACAATTAATATAATTTTTATGAGTGTTTTTGTTAGATGGATTCTGTTTCATAAATTTGATTTTTTTATAATGCTTTAATTTGTATGTCTGGGTTCACCAGTCTATTATAATGGAAATGCCTTTCTCTTATATTTGTGTGGCTAATTAATGTGTAGATAATTAATGGTACCATGAAGTAGCAATGTTTTATAAGGCATGTTCTTTAGGGCAATAACTTGGATTAGGTCAGCTTTGATCTTATTATTTTAAGACTACATTACTTGGGGTTAGTTATTGATGCCTCTGGCTAAGAATTGGTGTACATAAAACAATTTGCTGCATGCCTCTTTTGAGCTTATATAAAATTATTCATAGATTTGAAAGGTAGAAGAACTTGTGTAGTTCAACTGGGGCGGTACCTCCACGTTTATTCCTCGGATAAAGCAGTTTTTGCATTTTCATGGCAGGGTACGGTTGCCAACTGACATATATATGAGGCGATTAACTTTAGTTACAATCTCTCTTCCGAATGAAGTTGGTTAAAGTGTCCATGAGTAGTAGTAACCAATTACTATCTGTTCAAGCTTATATACTATTTGAATCTGATTTAAAAAAAATGATCTTGAAGTAAAAGACGAACACTGAATTTTGTTTTCTTCTTGTTAACGACCCCATATCCATTTCAACAATGTGAGTCTTATCCAGTATAAACTTGGCTGCGAAGATTGTTGTTAGATTATTGCATAATGTGATTTAAGAATTTGTTGCGTCATTCGTTTTTTTTTCTTTTATTATTTATTTCGATATGTAATATTAAGCAAGTGTTAATCTCTCATCAAGATGAATCAAGAGGCTACTACGTCAAAAGAAGAAATGATTGAGGAATTATATTTGACTTGATGATATTTGTGGGCGAGTATGCCTCTGGTGCATGTCATGCCATCATGACTAGATCCATACTCGTCTGCAGCCATCAACTCAATCTACTTATTTTTTTAATTTAGTGATAATATTTAGTCCCATATGAATGTATATGCTATAATGTATTTTTAATTATATCTTTTATTATGTATGTGTGTGGTTGTTAGAATCTATTTTGAATTTACAATGTATAAAGGGGTGTCCCCATACATAAAATGAAATGGTTTAGCTTTAAACTCAAACATATAATTTCTAACCACGTATTTATAATTAATTGTGATGTTAATTTTCTAAGCTAGAAGAATAAAGATAAATCGGTTTTTGAAAGAAATATCTAAGGATAGAATTTGGGATGTCATTAGATTATAACACTTAGGTCAAGAATGTTGTAATGATTAGTATAAAATGGTTATCCAATGGCAAAATGTTTTGGATGGTTGAGCAAGGATTCCTAGATTGGTTAACATGATTTTTCTGCCATTTTTTAACAAATATGGACCGACGCACAAACGTCATTTTTCATTTCCGGTCCCATAATAGGGTTTCCACGCCTGTGCAATTTCATAAACAATAGGCAACTAGTATGATCTGTTTTGCCTCCACACTATAGGACCGAGTGCACACGTTCATAAATATGTTTGTTGGCAAGTTATTCATGCAATTGAAATTGGAAAGTATGGACACTCCTTAGATTAAGTTTCTAGTCTCTCTCTGACAAAATGAGACGCTAAAATGTTTATTTCTTACTACTTGGCCAATATAATCTAAATATATCGATATTCTTGAGGATGATTGTATACATTCACTTTATCTTGTTATTATTAGTTAGTAGCCATATTTGTGACGTTATATAATATAAAAAAAAAAACTATATTTTGTTGACATCAAAAGTAGCTGTTAATGAAACTTGTTTCTGTTGATAAAATCAAAAATTATGGACATGACAGGAGAAAGCGCAAACCTGCCTATTATCGACGCAGTAATGGTCGGTAGATTACATTGACATTGTAATATTATGTATTATCACAAAATTGCTATCTCTATGACTCTTTTTTTATTGCATACGCCTGAGTGACGTCATGGCAAAGATAATTGATGTATTAACGACAGCGTTTCCATCGGTTTAAGAAAAACCAAAAAAAATAGTTATCTATGTCTCAAAAATACGATCTTTTTTATCGAATTGTCGAAGAAATCTATACATTATAGGATCTATTTAATATTACTTAGTTATTATCATATTGATATATATGTTTGTTTGTTTTACCGAATAACATAATAAGTAACTCTGAACCGAAGGTTTTTACTATAACGACAAATTATTATCTTTCTTTTGAAATATAAGTGTCTTTATAATGTGTTCGAGTGCAAAACAACAAATGTTAAATAGTTATTGTACTTGCACTTGGCACTTCACAACTTGATATTCATCTATTTGTAACATAAACTTCTCAATTTCAATAGATGAGATTATGTATTTGTACATGAAACCTTGAAATTTGAATCTACAGATTTTTTATTTGTATTTTCGTGCATTTTCAAGTTATTTGAAAAACACCCAGATCTGGAGCCCTCTTCGTTATCCTGTATAAGCATATACCCATATCCATTTATGACAAATGAAGATTCCCAGACTAAAATTATGTATTACTGCTTACACATATGATACTGCTAATTATTCTTAATGTTATATAGTTAATGCATTTAAACAACTCTGTTTCTGTGAAAAGTGAATTTTTTTTTCAGAGGGTTAAAAAAGAGACCGAACAGACTTCACATCCAAAGACTGAAATACGGCCAGCGACATACTCTCCAACCGTGTAAGTAGCTTCTAAAACTAAGTACCTCGGAAATTTGAATTCCATTTTAAATTTACAATAAAATTTCAAAATAAAAAAAGAAGAATATGCGATTATTATGAATTTGTCCCAGTTATTTTTCAGACAAATTTTATTTCAGTTACAATTTTTCTTTATGATCACAACGTGGACCTAAGTTACGATTTTGATTATTTTAATATCGATTTTTAGTGATCGTTCAGCCAAGTATGCTTCAAGAACAAATCAAGGATCCGTGGTGCACTCGTATGGAGAAGAAAAGATGTTACAAGACATTGCCAGCACTAATTCCTTAACTCATATATTAGAATTAAACATTACACAAGTTCCTAATGAAGATGGCGAGCTGTACACAAAGGCCAAGTTAGTATAAATGTATGTCGCCGTCACCCAGCAATGGGCACGGATCTACTCTCAGAATGAGAGAGTTTCGGGCCATAGCCCACCGTGCTGGCGCTGGCCAGGTGCGAATTGGTAGACTTTACACACCTTTACGAACTTTTGGAAAAATCAGTGGTGGCGTGCCCGGGATTCGAACCTTAATGTTAGGTAAATGTTTACACAAACATATTATATGAAATATATGATAGACGGCTTTGTAGCGTTTCACAAAGGTAGTAAAGATAAAAATATCAACACTTAAAATTACGAGTTCTTATGACGAAGTAAAATATAAATTCAGCGATAATATTATTTAAAACTACACAATTACGTTTCTGCCATACACAGGGTAATAGAACGAGTGAAGGGGAAGGCGTATATTGCGCTTTCTTTTCCACTCACTGGCTTTACTGGAAGCGTATGGTAGTTACCATTGCATAACTCACTATTATCGAGATCATCTAATAGGCTGGCGTAGTGACTTATCACTGCTCAACATAAAAAGTCATTGAAACAAAACGAAAGAGGCATTACGGCCTTTTGTGAAGTTAAATTATTCATATTGCGTTATAAAACTACTACAATTTTTACTTTACTTTTGAACTTTCGCGCGGCAACTAGCTGCCATGATCTTATGGCATGTGACGTCACTTATTAAACATAATTTACAGAAAACGAGGGTAAAATAAGTTAATGATTTATTTATTATTATTTGCTAATTGCCTAAACAATAACCCTGGCGTCAGTTTCAAATAGATTAGAAATAGAAGTTTGTAATGTATGTTTGTTACTTATGTACGCAAATTATAACTTTTTAATTAGTATTATCATAATTCATACAATCTATTGTAAACATTCTTAAAATATAAAAGGGCGTGATTCGTTATAAAATCATGAAGATTGTTTATTATTTATTTTGATACATGTAATCTTGGTAACAAACACACATTTTTTATACTTAAATATAACGATAAGGCGGACGGACTAGCTGATGAAAAGTTGTCACCGTCGCCTATAGACTTTAATAACACCAGGAGAATCGCCAATGCTCTGCCGGATTTAATGGAGAGCTATTTTCGCACCTTTTTAAACTTGTTTGGATCCGTTGTATTGCTTGTATTCTTTCCGTTTCATAAATATAAGTATTATACTATAACTATTTTTGTACAGCTGAAAGTAGACATTATTCATAGTGGGTTCATCAACAAGATTTTCTATTTATTAATACCCATATTCGTTCAGGTTTGGATTCGAGTTACTGCAAGAGAAAGCATCCACGTTTGATAATCACATTCGCTACATATCACAGTGTATAATGAAGAAAAATAATTTTAAGGAATCTGCATCAGTCAGACATAAATCTCAGGTACGTTCATATCACCTTCTCGGAAATTACAGTTACAGTTGATTTAACATTACTTCATTGTGATGGAAAGACAGAGTAAGAAAGAGATATTACCTCTGTAAGAGTATGAAAAAGTCAAATTTACTAATTAAACATTAATATAATAGTAATACTAACAAACGGTTCCCTATACAATTTTATCAACCATCACCATTTACTGTCTTAACTAGACAGTTTTTATTATATAAGCCATAACTTGAGGCCTGAGCGTGATCACATCACGGCGGAATGATTATAAAGTTTAAAAAAAAAACATTGTTTTAATAATCAGATATTGTTAGTATAGTTTGGCGACCTGCGTTTCGAAGTGGTCACCATACCGCTCTAACACGTTAAGGGCTCCGTCCTAGATCCTCGGCCAGACATATTTGAATATCACATTATGTCTATGTGTCCAAGGCACCCACACACAGAAGAAACTTCTAGTGCGGTTTTTTTTTACTGTAGACAGCATTAGTAAAAAACAATTTAAATTAAAAAAATGAAATATTTTGAAAAACCAACTTTCTGTGCGTTGACGAATTCCACGTAGTATATGTATATGGCAGTTTTAAGTGTTATGTCCACTAATTTTTATACAGTTATTAATTTTCAGACAGAAGTCTTAGTGTGCGGGCGAATCGAATGTGATGCAGATGCAAGACTTAATGCCAAAAGCGTAGTTCTTCAAGGCACTTGGGAAGAGTCACTCAGTCAGGCAGTTCCTGTTGATTTGGATAGGTTAGATAGAAATTTGACTTCGATCTTTTTTTCATTCGTTCTACTTTTAAAGTCTACAATGAATGCTAAACGAACAACCAATTTTCAAAATGGCGTTAAAATCGCCGTTAATATTAATTTTTTGAACACTAAAAATTCGTTGAATTCTTGAGCTGTTTAAAAGTTTTAGATATACTACAATCACAGTTCTATCCGTTCTGGTAGGTGCTTAAATTCAGGAAAATACATAAATTATATCCAGGACTCCACTGAAAGCAACTTTTTATTTCATTAAAGTTTGTTCAACAGTATCAGCACCATACTAATTACCATACAGATATAATATGACGTTTAAAAACAATTCCCATGTGTAGTAATTAGGTATTTCAAGACAAATAATTATTAAAAATAATAATAGTCATACTAGTTAACTTAAATGTATATTTTATTTATACATTAAAAATAATAAAACTAATTGCTCAATTTTCGATATACAGTGTAAAGCAGTATTCCCTGTTTCCCGGACAAGTGGTAGTTATGCGCGGCATTAATCCTCGCGGGGACAAATTCCTCGCACAAGAAGTGTACCACGACGCGGCTAATCCGGTGCCTGACCACAGAGCTGACATGCTAAACACATTAACAGGTTTTGTTCTATTCACTATACATTCTTCTTTTTGTTTAAAATTCGTTGAATCGTATATATTTTATGTTTCACCATACATGGTAAAACATAAAATAAATCGAAGCATCAGGGGATTTCTTGGAGCTGTTTGGGCTGTTGTCCTCCATTGTGGGTGTGAAAGTGGCGGGAACTCGGTAAGATCATCTTCGTAATATCCAACACTTATGTACTTGGTGTTATTACAATTAAAATTTAAACACTACACTAAACACTTATCTTGAATTAAGAGCAAATAGGTTAGAACGCGTGCGTCTCGCATGAATACTATCAACCGAATGCCGGCAAGCTGTCTTAGGTCGTAGCTATGACGTCGACGAACTACTCTAGTACTACTACTCGAGGGTAACAACGAACTTCCTCCGGAGGTATTCCCGGTGCGCTATGACATGGGATTCTTCAAAAAGGGTGTGAAAAGAGCTCTTCTTCGAAGCCGGAAATGCATTGGTGACTCCTCTGGTGTTGCACATGTCCATAGGCGACGGTGACTACTTTCCATCAGGTAGCCCGTATGCCTTAAGGCTTATAGTTAGGTTTATAAAAAAAAACCTCATGATTGCACTTTTGATGAAGCTTTATTTTTTTATACGCAACTATTTGCAATAATTAATTATTTCACTCAAATAACTTTGTCTATCTAATAATTATTCCGCGCGCCGTCATTTATATTACAAGTAACATATTTAAAACCACTAGACGCTGTGTGTAGACACTAGTTTTGATAAAAACTCCCTTTTTTACTCTTATTAAGACTTTATGGTGTTAAATAGTTGTGAATGATTATTTAGCTATTATAATATTCCTCAGAACAGAATACTATATTTCTATAAGGCAGAAATATACCTGTATATTATGGGATGGTCCTTTCCTCAACATTTTCAAATTTCAAACAACATTTTTATTTAGCAGGATTCTTTTATATGCCGAAAACTTTTATATTTATTTTTAAATATATACCTATTCTTTTTTTCTTGACAAACTATTCATATAATATTTTTTCTTCTTACGCCTTAGCCGGCTCGAATGGTGCTAAGTTACGCCAATACTTTGCTAATTCAATAATATTTAATTAATTTTCAATTTTAGGTAAAATATCAATGGTCGTCGTGGCCGGCCCTTACACAACCTCTGACAACCTGGCCTACGAGCCCTTGGCTGACTTGATCACATATATCGATAGAAACAAACCACACATTGTTATAATGACTGGTCCGTTCATGGATTGTGAACACGCCAAAATTAAAGACAACTCCATGGCTGAGACTTTTGAATCTTTTTTCAACAAATTAATTGACAGTTTATCTACATTGTCCTCGACAAGGTAAGATTTACAATCGAAATCATTGTTTTCGTAAATGAAGTCAATAATTCAATGATTTTTAAAAATATTAATTTATAATTATTAAACTTAGTAATCATGGCACGTACTATAATGATTACTAAGTTGGAAATAGAGTGCGATACAAAATCAAGACTAAAACATGTCTGAATTCTGTATTATTTTTATTAATATTGCATTATGGTAAACACAGCTTAAAAAGTGCATAACTCACGAATTCATGCAAGCAACAGTGTACATATACTTTTGAATTGTTTTTATTTCCAGTCCTCAAACGAAAATATACATTGTATCAAGCTTAAGGGACGCTTTCCATGTCAACATATATCCGACTCCACCTTACTCAAGCAGAAGAAAGAATCAACAGCAGACAAAGTACAATAACATCCACTTTTTGCCGGATCCATCCACTCTGAATGTCAACGGCATAGTTGTTACAGTGACAAGTTCAGACATTCTCATGGAGATCAGCAAAGAGGAAATATCTTTGTAAGTATAATTTTAGTTGTTCATACATTAACTGTCTGAGAAGGGAGAATATTCATGGCAGAGCATTGAGAATATTCGTGGCAGAGTATTGCAGTTCATTCTAAAATGGTAGATATGGAACAGTGGCGTAACATACCTTGCAGGGTCCCATTTAAAAAGTTGTGGGGGGTAGTGTGGGGTAGATTTCTCACATAAGAGAAAAAAATGTTTGGATTACATTAAAAGAAATATTTATTCATTGTAATTATTTATCAGTCAAAATTTAGGAAGTTTTTATTAATTTTTACTTAAGCATGTGGGGGCTACACATGGTCCGGGTCTCCGTATAATTGTTACGGCAGATACACAGACAGTTCTTTTTAAAATTACATTTCGGCATCTATAATTATGTACATTTGGCTTGTAAAGACCAACAAGTCTAGCAAAGTGTGATTGATTTTTAAACTGTAAGATTCTTCTCGATGTTGTCTTTCGTTTAGTGACAATTGACATCCAATATGCAGTTAACTTCGAAAAATCAAGAGGTCAAACTTTTCTTAAGTGTGATTAAAAATTGAAGCAATATTGATCATCCCCAACCCATTATTGTCTCATTGCCGGACAGTAGGTCGTAGTCCACCGCGCTAGCCAAGTGCAAATTGGTCGACTAATTATAATGATGTAATATTTATTGTAAATTGCAGGGGCATGGGCGGCGACAAGCTGTCGCGGCTGGCGGGGCACGTGCTGGCGCAGCAGACGGCGTGGCCGCTGTGGCCGGCCGGCGCGCAGCCGCTGGACGCGGCGCTGTGGGCGGCGCACGCGCAGCTGCCCTGCTCGCCGCACCTCCTCATCCTACCCTCCAATTTTAGATATTTTGTTAAGGTACTTTAATACCTCGTTTATTTTACTGTTTTTCATAGTTTTAAGTTGTTAAAGTCTTATCGCTACTTTGCATGAATCTATCTATCTATCAGCCTTTGAGAGTCCACTACTAGACATAAGCCTCAACTAATCGGCGCCACTCCGACCGATTCTGAGCTTAAATAATACTTTGCATGAATAATAAGACAAAATTCTACACTACTTTCACCGGAGAGCCAGCTAAAAATTAAAGATGCTTTTTAATGAATAAAGATAAAACAATAAAAATTAAAAACCATTAAATACCAAGTTCGAAATAATATTATTAAGAAAAAAGTGTCTAAAAATTTTATTTTCATGTTCAGGAAGTCAATAAGTGCGTCGTAGTGAACCCTGAACATTTGACAAAAGGCCCTGGCGGCGGAACTTTCGCTCGATTGCTGATTTCCGGTCACGAAGAAACTCCAAAAATTGCAGCACAAATTGTTCGTATTTGAAAAAATAAAAAAATCGTTTTGTAGCAATCGTTTATATTTATTTTGTATATATCAGTAATATTGCGTTTAAAACGACACAAATGCGCGACTGTAAATACTTAAAATTTCTTCAATTTAATTAGAAAAGTTTAGTTACCCCATAAAAATATCGAAGCTTACATAAGTATATTAACAATAACAATTTTATTTTAACATTTATAAGAGACATATATGTCGTCGTTAACGGCTACAGATTTCCCGGCTTCTGAACGCAGCGCCATCTGCAGCCCCATACGCGGCGCATTACCTTGGTACTTGCGCTCTTCAGGATCTTCGACCAATCGATAACTAAAAATATTGGACAAAGGAAATTAGATGAACAGTAACCAAATAATAGCTACATATCTGTTTCTATAACCGCGTGTTTACATTACGTCGGTTGTGTATTTGGCTGCAAACGGAAATTCGGTAGGCGGCCTACCAAATTCTGTCAATGTGTTCAATGACCGATCCAATATACACCAGTCAGTTCGGTTAATTAATTCGGTTAAACCGAATGTGAGCGACGCAACGGGACACCTCATAAGAAAATCTCCCATACCACACAAATCAAGCCAAAAAAACAGTGCTTGGGACTAGTGGAACCATGAAGACTACTATTGTCTTTCCAATCGATACATTACACTACACCCTGCCTGGTACTTGCAAATTTTAACTATTACAAGAAAAGTACAAGGCATTTTTTTTTAAAGTACTTTGAGAATTCCTTGCGTGTTGCTAAAAGTCCGTTGGAATCGGAGAAGTATTCGAGAAAATAACTTATAATGACCTCTAACACATTTGAGGCCATATTACTAGTCCATAAGAGGCAGGGATCCATTAACATCAAGTGTAAATTGAACAATTTCATTGCAATTTTATACAATACATTAGAATTAATAGCACCGTGTTTTTAATTATTTTACAGATATCTAGTTTATGTTTAGATTAATATTATCACTAAATAATATATGCATAATGTCGTAGAATGCAAGCTTTATCATGATAAATTATTGCAATCTTAATTATTTATACCTCTTAATTATAGGTCAATACAAAGTAATAATATATAGCTGCAATGTAAAGTTATGTTACCTTCTTAGCTTTTGTAATGGCTGCGTGTTTGCGTTGCGTATTCCGGTTTCAGGATCAATAGTAGTTAAAATACACCTGAAAATTATTTTTAAATTTACCTGTAATGTCTAGTTATATTCTCTCTCATTTTAGAGATCATTATTGGTACATTGCCTGTATTTCGCTTTAATACTAACCGTGTGCAAGGTCTGACTATTTCAAACACATTTTCACCAATTTTCACATACTTCCACTTATCCTCATCGTACATTTTTGCTCCTTTGACAGTAAAGTTGGGCCTAAAATTACGATGAGTGACTTGAAGGTCTTCAAGGCGTGAATTTAAGTCGTCAACCGATGCAAGGTTAATCACATTGTAAGAGGAGTCGTCGGGAAATGCACCCTGTAAAAATAAATAAAAAGGAATGAATCGAATTCAAAATAACCTATATGACAATAATGATGTATGTACAACGTATTAGGAACACATCAGCGCAATCAAAAAGAATGACCCGAAGAAATCTGCGGTAGCTGAACACATCCTTAATTCCGGTTCTAACCACTGGATTGAACTACATAAACCTCAAGTGATCTCCGCGGAGCGTCATTACTTCCCACGTTTAGTAAGAGAAGCAATAGAGATCAAAAAACACCCTGAAAACTTTAACAGAGAGGATGGTTTTAAATTGGCGCAAACGTGGAATCCAGTGGTTAGTTTATGTCAATCACAAATAATGCAAAGTTCGGTGCGTAAAGATACAGTTAGTGTTGTGTGTCGTGATATGGAACCTAAAAGAGAAAAACGAACTAGACGTAGGGTAGATAGGTTAATCTATCACTAGTGCTTGTCAACGGTTTCTCCCCGTCACCGCAGTTTCGCCGTGACCACGATCCATGTAACTGGGTCGAAATACCGGCTTAAAGAAATTCAAAATCGCATATCGTGACTACCCGTAACATATTAAAAAGAAATGTGAATGTCGAATTTAGACTTCTGTTCTGGGTCTGTGTTGTGTATTCGTCTTTGTGTGTCCATGGGACACAGGAGAACATCTTTCTGCGGGGCTATGAGTGGTGTAGAAAGCGTTATTATTAATTATTAGTATAGATGGTACCTATAGATTAAACGTTTTCTAAAAGCTAAAACATCATAGATTTGGTTAATTGTTAAATTGAACATAATATTGTTCCATTTATATTAAACTAGTGTTGCTAACTGAAAATCAATATCCAATTTGTTCGACAGTAAACTAAATGTATTATAACTCAACCTATTTGCTAAGCCCGTTTAATTTAATTCAATATTGTCCAATAAAATCGTCAGGCCAGAGCTACCTATGTCAGTTGTAGTTAGCGATACACACGGAAACTCTGTTCGTTGTAGTTAACGATACACATGGATTCTCCGTTCGTCGTAGTTGACAATACACTCAGATTCTCCGTTCGTTCTACATGAAAATGAAATTGTTATGACAAAAGACCCGACTGAAAAAAAAAACTGAAATTGGCGGCTGGTTTTTTTGTTAACATGTTTAATTTAACACTCTTTATGAGTTTTCGTCAAAATAATAACATTTTTTTTTATAATATAATGGTCTATTTACCAGCTTTCATTTAATACCCGTGTTGTCATAATATTTAAAAAAATCGTCACTCCCGCCCCCCTTTCTTCCCTCTATACACAAGCCCTATTTTAAAAATTATGTAGCCTATGTCAGTCTACAAACTAAGACGAGTCTAATGAAATGTCATGTCTGTCAAACCGTTAGGGATTTAGTGCGTGCTTAGAAAATGGACATACATACATACAAATACGCATACGCTCTATAAACATTACCTTCCTTCTTCTTTTTTTTTCTTTTTGAATTTCTTTTTGCCTAAAAAGACAGACAAAGTTGCGTACCCGAAACTTACAAAAATGTATCAATTCCGAAATAATTAAAAAGTAAAAAATAATTTTGAAAATGGGTCCACAAATGGTAGAGAAATCGGTGAAAATACATAAAAAACCGTAAAGTACAAATACAAAAAAAAACGCAAGAACTGTTTCACGCTAGAAATAGGTGTGGCACCTATTTCTAGCGTGAAACAGTTCTTGCGTGAGGTGGAAGGGTGTGGTTGCCGGCTCACTTTTATATGAGGCGACCATGTCAGTCCTCGGGAGTAGCATCTGTGGTCGACTTCATATTAGAACCCCTGTTCTATATGAAGTTCCTTACAAATGTCCATGGGCGGCAGTAACCACTTATCATCAGGTGGGCTGCTTGCTCGCTTGCTTCTTCATGTTCATAAAAAAATACATACAGTTGAACCACCTCCTTATCGAAGTCAAACAGTAAGAAAAAACAATAATAAAGCCACATAAAACGCAACTTAAATAACCTGTCAATAAAATTAACCGATAAGGTTAAAGTTCTGCAAAGTTCGATCGGCAAAACAAGTCTGTGTGCATAGTTACGCAAAACCATTCATTTGTCTCCGTCAAGCGGTTTGCGTTCAGCGTTCTATCAACAGTTAAGTTTGATGGTTTAGTTTAGTTCATTATTGAAGTTGTACAGCTATTTTTTTATATATTTATAAGAATGAAGAAATAAACGAGCATGCAGCCCACTCGATGGTAAGTGGTAAGTGCCACCACATGGACATCTGTAAGCAACTTCATATTGTATTATTAGTAGGGACATCTTCATAAAAAATACACACGCTTTCTACACTCATAGCCCCACAGTAGGATTTTCTTCTGGTCGTGGGTGCCATGGACATACTAAGATGATTACACAAATACCCAGATCCAGAACAGGAATCGAAACTCATCAGTCATATTTCTGTCTGATTGGGAATCAAACCCGGGACCCACTGTGCGTCAGGACGGTGACCGCTCCGCCACGCGGGTCGTCATAACAGGGGTTCTATCTAAAGTCGATCACATATGCGTTGCTACTTCCGAGGACTTAGATAGCCGTCTCATATATAAGCGAGCCGGCAAACACATCCTTCCAACGGAACGCAAAAACTGCTTACGCTAGTAATAGGTGTGGCGGTGGTACTTCTCCGGTGAAACTAGATTGGTTATGCCAGCGGGTAAATGGTACATTACTAGGTTATTCGGGCGACTTCGCTCGCTTTGGTCACGTCTACCACGGCGAGTATCCTATGTTTTAATACAGGTTACAAACTATCTATGTGCTAATTTTCATGGTAATCCGACTAGTAGTTTTTGCGTGTGATAATATCGAACACACATAAATGCTCACAAACTTTTAATTTATAATATTAGGAAGATTAGGATATTAGGAAGAACTTTCAGTAAAATGTCGCATTAGGTTAATACGACATTTTACTGAAAGTTATGTGAGGCACACGATGAACTGGGATTTAATAAAGCTAGTATAGATGGCGTTATTAGTAGCAAATATTATATTATTTTATAATTTCTTACAAATGTAGAGTTATTTTTGTATATATTGTATGTATGTGTTATGTAGGGTAAAACTCAGTTCGTGCGTAAATAAGTACGCGCACATATTTTTGTTAATGTTGTATTTAATTAGTAGTAGGTATTGATTTTGTTAATTAATTATGTTTATTTTATACTTATTACTTATATATACGTTTATGTATTAACTATTATATTATTGTGTAAAGTTATAATTATTTTTGTATTCAGCATTGATGGATGAGTGTTTTACAAGGTTTTTGACGTGAAACTTTTTTATAATGCGTTCTGGAAACCGTTGTCGGTGCTACAACTAGATGGCGCTGTACCTTTTACTGAATCACGCTAACAATATTAATTCGTAGCTTGTATCAGAGCTCAAGTTTAGTATTAGCGAAATAAGATGTCCGAATATGGGCTGCAGTGATTACTTGATCGATTTTTGAAAAATCATAATTTAATCTTAATACTAAACTTAATTAACATCAGAAATATTTTATTACTTATTAATGTTCAGTTTCACTCCCGCCGTGTGTGAATTGAACACACACACTTTTTTATAACAAAAAATAGACAATATTCAGTTTTTCAATCGATGAGCGTGTCTTGCACACACACTGTATTATAATAAAAATGGGTATTATTATTAACTTACCTAAAGACGACACTAGTTTCCTCGTTCTCCACGTGCATTCCGTCCGTTACCGACCACTGCAACGTCACTCCAACGCGCCCTTCCAAGGGCCCACTCACAATCCTAGCGGGGATGTACCTTCTGTACCTATTTTTCCCAACCCTATAACTCACTGACCTCTCGTTCCTATAACTACGAAATTTCGGCCTAAAATAATATAGATCCACATCACTGTCACTTCTTGTCCGGTAACTGTAATCGTCGAACCGATAGTCCGTTTTGAATTCCGAATCGTCCGGCGGCCATTTTGTTTTGTGTTTCGAGCGGACCGTTCTAGAATGTTTCGGGACGAAGTAGGGTAGGGACTCCTCGTCTCGGCACGGCTTCTCCGAGAAACCGGTTGGAGTGAAGTTCCCCCGAATTCGGTTTCCAACGATGGTGTAGATGACGTAATCCCGTAGGCTGTCGTCATTGTACTGGAGATGAACTGCGAACAAACAAACGGTTTCAATTAATTTCAAACTGTTAAAAACTATACAATTTCTATATCGATCAAACAGTTTCGTCGAGTTGTATGTTTGTTCGATTATGGCGCCCAAACAGTTTAATCAACGTTTATACGTGTGCTGTCAATCCAATCGTTAAGGATTTATGAACCAACGGTTTGGTTTATGTAATAAAATAAAAATGCGCCACGATAAAAAAGTATCCAATTTATTAATCCTCGCCATAAACTACCCGGGTAACACATACGTTCTCACTTTCAATTCATCATACATCTATAGTCACAATTGCAGGTGGTAGAACCAGAGTAGTTCGACCGGGGAAGTACCACCGCCACACCTATTTCTAGCGAGAAGCATTCTTTTGCGTTTCGATGGAAGGGTGTGGTTGCCGGCACACTTTTATATGAGGCGACTCGGGTGTAGTAACGCATCTGTGATTGACTTCAGATAGAAGCCATGTTCTATTTGAAGTTGCTTACAGGTGTCCACGGGCGATAGTGACTACTTACCATCAGGTGGACTGCATGCTCGTTTGCTACTTCAATCAGATAAAAAAAATATGCAATAAATAATAGATTGATTGATCAGTCGAGGCAGCACACGTTAAACTAACGATTGATAGTTCCATAACTTTTTATCAAATCGTAATAGATGACTGTGTTTTTTATTTACGTTTGGCAACTGTCTAGTTGGACTATCTCTTTACATTTTCAATAACCTATACTTTTATCATACAACTAAACAATTCGACCGAAAGCTGTACGTATGAGCTAGGCTTTATTCGAATTTAGTTCAAAATTGCAGAATTGTAACGAGCGAAACAAATATAACATTTGAATTTCAACAAATTGAATTCTTTCAGTTGAATAAAGAAGCGTTCCACGGATGCGTGAACCGAATGATTTAATTGAAATTTTTTATAGTTAACTGAAAGTTGTAATGAAATATTAAATATATTCCTGATGTGTTTCAGAATGATTAAAATTAATGTTCTTTATATTATGTCACTAGCGGTTAACATATTCAATGTATTATGGGTTGAAAGCCTGTCAAACTAGAGGTTAACATGATTTTGTATGTATTCGGTGGAACCAGAGTAAGCATTTTCCTTTCGGCAGAAAATCACTTATATAAGAGACGAGTATCTTAATTTTTTCGATGCAAGTAATATTTATTATTATTGATTAAAATTGTTGTAGGGAGACTTACTATAGATTACTATGGCCGCTTGCTATTTTTATGTCATAAAAAAAGAAATATTTCACGAATTTAAAATTTTTAAACCTTAACTATTGGTATTAAAACGTAAAATTAGTAAATAAAGAAATACAACCATTTTCGTACGTTAAATCCTATTAAACACTGTCATCTTACAAAATATATTTCCCTAAAATCGTGGAAAACTCGCAAGATTGCAACACTGCACTACATGTGTCAACGTAATTCAACAATACGTTCACGTTGGCACGCGCGCACGTGCATCGTAATTCAATACGGGACACACTGACCCGAATACTCGTGTCGATCGAAGGTGAGGCGATGTATAACAAAGTAAATTAAGCACACAAGGCATTCGGTTTTAGTTCTAAAGTACCATCATGTGAGATAGGGCCATATTTTAAAAGCTTTTTGACGACCCGCGTGGCGGAGCGGTCACCATACAGGTCTGACGCACAGTAGGCCCCGGGTTCGATCCCCGGTCAGACAAAAATATAAATGATGAATTTAGATTTCTGTATGGGTCTGGGTGTTTGTGTATTCGTCTTTGTGTGTCCATGGCACCCACGACAGAGGAGGAAATCCTAGTGTGGGGCTACGAGTGTTGAAAGCATGTTTTGTTTATTGTGTGTTGTGTATTTAAATTGCAATGTTTATAAGTACGTAAGTTTAGGTCAAAACCTGCAAGCAGAATTAAGCCAGTTTCTCAGTATGTATGTTTGCAGGTATGTATGTCCATTTTATGGCTTGACGGATTGTGACGTATGACATATCATTAGAATCGTCTTAGTTTGCAGTGACATAGGCGGTAATTAAAAAGTATGGCGC
>DWNE01001141.1:0-23352 GCA_018249875.1 Cecropterus toxeus | reverse complement strand
AAAGGGTTGCAGACTTAATTAATGAAGTTATGCTCAATAATTAAAAATAAAATTACACAAAAGGGGGATTTAACCGGATGCAAAAAGAAAAGAGGGGTGTTATAAGTTTGACTGCTATCTGTCTGTCTGTGGAAACGTAGCTCCTAAATTGGTGAACCGATTTGGATGCGGATTTTTTTTTTGGTAGAAAGAAGATTTTCGGGTGCTGGTTCTTAAATATGTTCTTAAAATTACTCCTCACCTGTAATCTCAACTCATCTTCCATTAGAGCGAACTTCTGCCTAAGAGTTGCTGCCGATACTAGCCTATGTCGGTTTGTCACTCCATCTCGCCTCTGCACCACCTACATTCATCATAAGTTGATGTCAGTTATTGTACACTCTTGCACACTTCTCTTCATTCCAACCTAACCTAACCTAGCCAATAGATGTTTCCATTGGCATGACCATTGGCTAGTTTTCACAAAAGAAGCGAGATTAATCTTTGAAGAAGTCTCTTGACCATCTCATTAAAATAATTTCAAAATATCTTTGCGTTTACAATACATGAAAATAAATATATTAGATAAATGTGGGTTTTACTTGAATAAATAATTATAATCCCGGTATTACTTACCCATAATGTTAATTGTAATGTTATTAAAATAAGAGTAGAGAGTACTGTGGTACCAATAATATTGGTACTACAAAGAAGGAATGATGCTGACCAAGTGAACAGTGTTTGAAGTGAACTAAACCCTAATTACCTAAATCTTTACAATTAAAATTCTGGGAGGCAATTCGTTCATTTTAATTGAAGGCCACTAACCAAGTAGAAAATAGATTTCTGATTAATTATTAAACTGTCAGGAAAAAATCTGAAGAGAACATAAGTACTTTAAATATTATAATATTAAATTGGTTGGTAAAGCAACAGTTGTTGGGGTATTTGATATAGTTCATCACTTTAAATCTCATTATTATGAAACAATTCAATACTGAAAAAAACCAAAAAAACTAGTATTTTTTTTACTGTATAAATTTATAAAGAAAAATGATTTGATTTTCAGGAAAATGACAACTACTAATCGTTGATTTTTGAATGTTGGACCGTGAACCTTGTTAATCTAGTAATAATAATATAGTATAAAGTATTTAAAGAAAAATAGAATCCTTGTTCATTCAACAATTAAAAACAATACAATATGAGCAAATTTGATTACATAAATATGATTAGATAGATATGTATTTCTATATTAGTAATTTCATACATCATGTGTCAAAATAAGAGACTTTCGGTTACACCAATATTTTTATAAAGTACAAAGCGAAAATTAAAAGATGTATAGGACATAACATTGGCGATACGTATTATGTCTCGAGTACTTAAAACAATTGTTTATATCAAATAATCACTTCATTCTTAATCATAATGCACAATGAAACTACTACGATATTTGGTATTATGAAATCGATGAAAATGATCGTAGTATAAAATTCAAGCAAGAAGCTTTTCAGTTGGAAAAAACTGTTAAGCTCATAACTCAATATAATAATGATGAAGACAAGCTAACGAATTAGAACATCAAAATTAATGCAAAGCTTAATATAGATTAATTATAATCTAAATTTAGACAGTTGTCTTTTATCCAGCATTACAGTTTAAAAATATTAAATTTATTGTATTCCTTGTTTATTCTTAAGACTAGTGACCATAGAATCAGATAAAAAGAATTCAATGACTCATGCAGAAGATGCAATAGTACTCGAGACGACAGAAGAAACTGACTGAATTCGTTCCATTGAACATGCAAAAATTAAATCACTTGACAGATTTTATCTAATGAAATCTGAAGAAAATTAGAAAGCTGTTAAACATAATTCGTAATAACCCAGTAACGTAAGTAGTGATAATAAGAAATAAAAAACAGATACTATTTTACGACGGGACGAAACACTGACTATATAATAATTAATACACAATTATTACAAGAGTTTTTCTTCGTTACAAGTGGAGGTGCCATAATTTCACGTAGAAGCGACATAATAAT
Source organism: Cecropterus toxeus (assembly GCA_018249875.1). Lineage (NCBI taxonomy): Eukaryota > Metazoa > Arthropoda > Insecta > Lepidoptera > Hesperiidae > Cecropterus > Cecropterus toxeus. The sequence continues at coordinate 21,323 of DWNE01001141.1, read as the reverse complement.
AAGTATTCTTGACTATAACTGTTAAATATTTTAGTAGCTTTAAAAATCAATTGAATCTGGCAAATTACCCTATTCCAAATGATAAGTTCATTGTAAAAAGAAATTATATTTCATTGTATATGGTGACATTATTCGTTTTATCAATGATAATCAAGTTGTAAAATTTCAAAGACGGTATGTCGCATCTATTTTATCTTATTATCGGCAGACCAACACCAAAACGAGGAGTAAGCGGAGAAAATAAATCGAGGCGTGCGGGTCTACATAAGAGGCGTTCTAAGATTGAGGGGTCAGCGTCATTCTACGATATGATCACCTGATGGTAGGCCTTATCGTCGCAATCTGACGCGTCAATATCATAAGGGCAACGCGGCGAATCATCTTGAGACTCGACAATGTAATCTTTTTTCGATTCGACGTCGAACATCTTATCAAATATCCGTTGCGCCTCCATATCGGGACTGTATCGATCTGGGATCGCATCCTGAAGTTGCAAAATTTGTTATAGACGAATCACGCTCTCGAAGAACGTTTGTATGGAACCGTAAGCAAATGATTATTTTTCCAATTGTAGAATTTAACATTAACATAAAAATACCAATTTATGAATGAAATAAGTTACAGATTACAGTTCCATGTTAACATTAAATTAAAATAAGGCAATACTTACAAGTACAGTACGGTCCATTTCTGTTCGCACGGTTTCTTCGTATGAGTAATCTTGAGGGACATTCCAAGGTTCCGGCTCTGGATCGGGTTCCGGCTCTTCTGGACTGGAATCTCGTTCCGGTTTCACTTCTTCGGTCTCTCGAGCTGTCCACGGAGAGCGCGGGGCATTCGTGTCAATCAAATCCGGCGGTGATGTCGCTGGAGCCGGTGACGCATCACTGTCGGCTGGCTGGGTATTCGTAGCGGCAGTTAAGTTAAAAGCTTGCAAATTGTGAAACGCCGCTGTAGGCAACCGAACGTGACGGACACCTGGACGCGTTAACATGGGTTTTAACCCCGCGGGACCTATAAGACGTTGTAAAAGAAGAGCATTTGTCGCTCCACTTTCTCCACCACCCACTGTAAGTATTTTGGGGCCGCGATTCGTTACAATGGCGATCTGTTGACCACTTTTAACCATTGATACAGGAAGGATATAATTAGCCGGCATGAGTACAGCCGTCGCCGGTTTCCCGGGTGCTCCTCGAGTTACGGCTAGCGTTGGGCCATCGGTTACTAGGACGTTCCGAGGCGCTTGAGGTCTCGATTGTGATGCAGGTGGATCTTGGTCAAATGAAAGCTTTTTAGTTACCTTTCGGGGACTGCCTTGTGGAGAATGCGTTTCAAGACATGTTTCACTACAATCTCCTTGAGATGTTCCACAACTGCTGTCTTCAGATCCCATTGTTCGACAATTATCATCTATAGGACTCGAATCACGCCCGCTGCGGCGTGAGCCGCTGGAACTCTTCTTGCGTTTTGAATTACCTGAAGGCGGTGCTGCCTGTATGTTTGTCCTTCTACGCGGCGCCGGTTTATCTTTATCGGGTGAATTCTCTACCTGCTCCTTATACTCTGCTAATATGTAGAGTATTCTTTGAGTAGTTTGCTCATCTTCCATAGGCTTTTGATTAGAAGGTTTTGGAGGAACAGGGTTGATTTTAAATTGTGGATGATGTGATTTTGGTCTCGATTTAGATTTAGAGCTCACTTTGATCGGTTTATGATGACTTTGTGAACTGTGAGAGTCGCTTGTTGACTCCGATGTCACTGTGTGTGATACGTGCACGGTAGGCATATGTGAAGACGAAGTCGGAGATTCTACAATGCCCGATGAGTCTGGCGATCGAGCAAATGAAGTTGATGCTGGTGATGATACAGTTGATTTTCTGTTTATATATGCTACGTTTACTGGCTGGTTATTTCCAATAGAATAGAGCACTTGATGTGTTGTCTCTGGAGGTGTAGAACTTGAGGCATTGTCTGTAGTATCCGTACAGGTTGACGGAGTATGCGACGTTGAGAATTCACTGGGCGGGGCAGAGTTAGGTTGAACCGTGCTTCTTTCCTTTACCTGTTCAAGGACCATGTCAAATTCTCGAAGCTGCTCAAGTGTAGATGAGCTCATTTGAGATTCAGGAGAGGCTTGAGTTTCTGTACCAACCTTCATTTCTCGATTAGTTTGTGTCTGAGGAAGTCTAATTGGCTGTTGTCCGATCGTTGGAGCAGCAGTAAGAACCAATTGCTGGTACACGGGTTGATTCGCACCACCAATGACGTTCCGTTGTATCTGGAAGAATGACGGCCGAACAACTCTGCCACCAGTCACCATCTGTGTGTTTTTACTTAACATTGGCAATTTAATACGCATTTGCGTCAACATTGGTGGCGGCTGTGAGTTTTGACCGGAATCATTTGACATTCCCGCAGAATTATTACTTTCTTCTACAGACATTTCACCGTTTGAACCAACTGGGCTTTGTGGTACAATTTTTATAATGGATTGTTCAATTTCATTTCGACTTCCAAATTTTACAGACTGATCAGACTTTTGCTTTTGACCAGAATCGTCTACTCGGTCAGTGTTGGGAACAGTTATTAAGTTTATGGTTTGGCCTCCCCCTAGATTGACCGGGATCTGACGTGTATATATTACTCCACCGTGCATAGTTTGAATGTTCATTGGTGTTATAGCCTGCTTTATTTGCTGAACGAGATTTTGTTGTGCTTGCGATGTTGTATTAGCCGTTTTACGCAACAATAAAGGTGGACTGGCAATTTGACGAACGTTATCGGCAATTTGTAATGAGTGATCGGATTGACAATCATTATTTTCTATATTGGTTTCCACAGATAAGTGAGCATCATTTACACCAATTTCGTTAGTTTTTTGATTATCTTCTTGAAATACGGGTTTTCCAAATGCTTGGTTAAACTTAGGAAGGCTTGTAGATTTTTCTATATTTATTTTACTGGAATTTTGTATAAATTTAGCATAGTTTTCTTCATAAACCGAGCGAGACTTAATTTCTGGAGGTATGACAGGTTCTTTCGGAGGAGGTTCTCTGTTTATAACATTCTGTTCTTGACATTCCGGTTTTGATGGTGCCGACTGTGTTGGCTCGATCGGATGTAATCTTAATACCATACTTCTCTGATGGGTATTTAATTGAATTCCCTTTGAATCAGCAGATTTACAAACAAACTGCACCATCTTTTGCTCGTTTGACCCTTGAACGTTTGCGAGATTCGTCAACAGGTTAACCCTCTTAAGTAGCTGAGTCGTGTTGTTTACCTTTTGATTTCCAGTATTAACAATGTGTAAAAGCTGATTGCCTCCTTGTGACAAACTAGCGTCGACTAACGATAAATTATTATAAGAGTTCGAATTGTGTACAGGCGACCCATCGGAAGTAGACGTTGTCGGTCCACTTTTGCTTTGTACTATGTGTAAAACTGGCGTTGGGTTAGGAGTGTTAACCACCGCCTGCTGTGTATTTTCAGGCGATGAAAGCTGATTTAAAGAACTATTTTTACCATGTACTATATGCAGAATTTGGGAAGCAACTGATACTGGCGGATTGTTTTCAGACTCATTAGATTGATTTAAAGGCGGAGGTAAAATCTGTGCTAACGCCTGTTGAAGCGCCAAAGCAGTTATGGTAGATCTTTGATAACTATTCTCTTCTGAATTTGAACACATGCTACGAGGAAGTGTATTAGACAAGTCCATAGCTGTATCTGACATTGTCTCCTGCGTGGTTGTAATACCAGCGGCATTCATAGCATGAGCAAGTTGATCTGGTTTTTCATGGAAGCCATTTTGTTGGGGTTGATGTTGTTGCTGGAGCTGATAAGACTCAGGTTGACTATTATCTGGATCGTTGCCCAATGGTTCAAACACGATTTTCACATCAGGCTCGGATTTAATTGGAACTTCCATGTCATTTTTATCATAAGTATATTCGTTATTGGTAACTGGTTCTGTTTGAAACTCCGTATAATCTCTATTATCGTAACAATTTTGTTCATCCATATTTTCTGGCACCTCGTCTAATACTTCAATTTTCACCTCCGTTTCAATAGTTATATTATCATTAGTAATTGGTGAGTTCGAAAGCTGGGATCCTGATAAAAGTGCTTGATGATGGTCATAGTCCGTCATCAATGGTAATGATATGTCGGCCGTTTTTAACTCTGTATATTCAGTCTTAATTGCAGGTTGCATATCTTCATGTGAAGCATTGTCTACCGAACATTGTGCAGGACTAGCATCAGAAACTTGAGTTACACGGGGATCACAAGTCACCGGATTTTGTGCTGCAGCGCTTACAGGCAATTGCCCTACTTGAACTACCAGAACTGTACTTTCTATAAGTGGAGGTTCAAAAAAGTTGGTACCGTCGAGGTCGCAAAGATAATCTACCATACTGTCGTAAAAATTGTTTGGATTTGACTTAAATTTATCTATTTTAATACTATTATTCATCAACGTGTTTCTTAATTTCGCCGTAGTTTCTCTGAAAAATGCTTTAACTTTATTTCGAAGTTTGATGTAAGAATAACATTTATCTAATTTTTGTAATTCGTCATGTCTGGACGATAATATTTTCTGTACGTCGCATTTACTGGTATCTACGAACTGTAAAAACGGCTGAGATTGTTTTACGTCCGACAGAGTCGCAGCCGAAAATTTTGTACTTTCTCCGCCATCTTTCAAATTTTGATTGACTCTGCCGGACCCCTCACCAAAACCCATACTGAAATTGGTTTCATTAATTTCTTCGACACAGCTTTCAGCTTCCTCATAATTGGCTGATATTTCTTCAGCTAACGTTTGTTTCGCCGGATCTGGTATTTTTTTAGGCAACTTGTCGACAAACAAGTCAGTATCAGTGTCTGTTATTTTAATTGCGGGTAAATGAGACTGTTTTATTGGCCAATCTTCTAACATCGTATGCACATCTTCTATCTGTATTAAATGGTAGCCTTTTGAGTATGAAAATTTAATCGAACTGCAATAATTAGATAATTTTCGAAATTCCTTACTGTAGGCACATTCACACATAGCTGCTACAGTTATTTTGGGGTAATCAATATTTTTTCCCTTTCGATACTTCTTCTGATTTGTTTTATTGTCAAAACCTTCAATTTTTCGTTTCAAACATTTTCTTGCTTTATCGGCGAAACTTGTATCTTTTGGTAAGTAATTTACTTTGAAACCTGGTTTAGAATATGTAGCTTTTGGTTTAGTAACAAAGAGATTTTCTTCGACTAATTTGGCTCTTACTTCTGACTCTATAGGTTGATTTTCATTATAGTAAGTATTTGATTTTATGTTATCCTTGGCATGTTCATCGTTGTCATTTATAACTGTACTAAACATGTCAGAATTTATTATGGGAAATACATAACAAGTTCCAACAATTGGATCTTCTATAATCGAACCCTTCAATACAATATTAGAATCATTCTCGTATAAAAGCGTAATATTTTTAGGACACGAGATTTCCTTTAATTGAGTATCTATCTGGTCATCTTTCTTATCGAAATTACATTCATGATTATTTAAAATATCATTGTCATCGTCCAATACTTCTTGTTTTTCTGAGTTGTCAGTTATTTTATGTGTTTTAAAATCAAAACTGTTTTCGAAATTTTCTACACAGTTTTCATTATTATTACCGGTGCCCACTTTAGAGATACAATGATTAGTCTGGATTTCACAGTCGTCGTCGCTATTCTCATCGCAATTTACAACTTCGTCTATACTATTGTCTATACTATCTTCACTAGTATCATGATCATTATTTATGTTAGAATTATTTTCCAATAATAATTCTGGTCTTACTGTGTCGCAATTAATTTTATCATGTTCCTCGTCCTGATCGGTATAGATTTCTTCAAAATCGTCTACGCAATTATTTAATCTCAAAACTGTAATTTCTACGTCAATGTTCTTATTCTTGCTAGAATTATAAGATGGCGCAACATAATCCTCATTCTTATCAGAACTTACTATTTGAACATCTTGTTCTTCTGTTCTATGGCACATTGTATGCTCTTCAGCTTCTTTATCCTGGCATTTATCGTAACTGAAACAATTGTTTAAGGTATCACTTTCACTCGTGTCATCTGTGTTTTTATTTGTGTTACTATCGTTTTCCACTATTTCTATTTCTGTATCATTTATTGTTTCATATTCTTCGCCTGAATGCCCACTAATATCATTTGCATAATCTACGCAATTTTTATCAACGCTTTTTTCAATACAAATATTAGGCTGCACAGTGCAAGAATTTTTGTTCTCTGGATTTACGTTCGTATTATCTCTCACGGAATCTGTATCATTTATTACAATTTTATTATCAATAAGGGGTTTGTCATAAACAGAAACCTCGTCATTTATGTCACGTGAACTGAGAATTACACATTCAGATACAAATTCCTCCGATTCTAAGCTAGGATTTACGTTCATAGTTGCGGTTTTAACAATATCTTCCGCTTTATTATCCTCGTCATTATTGTATTGTCGAATTTTTATTGTTTCACTAGGAGATCCGGCACTTGTAGTTACTTTATTGGATTTTAAAACAGGATCCCTTTGTTGTCCTAAACAGTCTGGGTTAGACTTCGAGTCCAAATTAGGACTAGTTATAGGTAACCAACTTCCGTCATTTTCAAAGTCATCTGTTTCTAAGTCCTTATGAAATAAATTACCTTGGTCGGCGGTATTTAATATTGTGCTATCATCTAACTTTGTTAAGGCATTATCTGAATGGACACTAATGTAACTATAACTTTCAGAGTTGGTATCCAAAGAACTGTCTTCATCGTGTATATTTATGGGCTCGGTACTATTATTACCTTTATCTAATTCCAAAACAGATTCCATTGGTTGTTCCAAGCTGCCTGGTTCTGAGTCTGAATTAACATTAGTTGTAGATAAGCGGCTTTTGTTATTTTCGACCAGACTGTCTTTGTTTAGTGTATGATTTAAATCTTCAGTCTCCATTTCGTTACAAAGTATGTTGCCTTGGTCGGAGGTTTTTGATATCGCGTTATGCAACTCCATCGCGACATTATCTGAATCGGCAATATTATTACAACGCTCTTCAGAGTTAGTATCTAAATTAAGGTCTTCATTCTCTGTATGTGTGGATCGAGTACTAGCAGTATTGTATTTGTCTGATTCCAAAACAGGTTTAACGTCGTGTTCTAGACAGTCTGGTTCGGATCTTGAGTCCAAATTAGGTAAACGACTTATATCATTTTCAACGAAATTGTCATTGATTTGTGTAGAATTTAAGTCGACTGTTTCCATTTCTTTACAAAATAAATTATCTTGATCGGCGGTCTTTAATGCTGCTTTATCCATCTCCACGAGGGCAACATTTGAATATTCCACAATGTTACTATGTTTTTTAGAGGGTGTATACAAAGCATTGCCTTCATTTTGTGTATTCGTGGTAAGTTCTACACAGCTGACAATAACTGTAGCAGTCCGGCTTTTTGAACACTTTGTGTCGATTTTCTCAGTTTCAGTATTTGATAATTTATTTTGTTGGGTTTCAATATTATCACCTGTTAGAAATTCAGTGATAGCATTTTCTTTAACATTAAAAGTAACTGAATTGTCATATTTCGGCCCTTTCTTTTCAATATTCAAATGTATATTTTTGTCCGTACCTACAATAAAATCATCTTCATTTGTTTGAACTTGTTCCAAAACTTTCCTTTCACCAACATCCTGTGCATCTTTAATTTTCATCTCGGGTATTTTCCATGTTTCCGTGTTTAACTGTTCATTTGGCCATTTCGACTGATAGTTTTGATTTGATACTTGTGTTCTTAAAATAATTTTCTCCTTATTATCATAACGGTTTAAATTAGAAATTAAAGACTTTATTACCGTTATCTGATTAAAATTTTGATGTGGTATTTCTATAGTATCACTTTCTTCATTATTCAATTTTACTATTTTGTTGTTATTTGGCGAATATTCTGGCGTACTAGATTTTCTCTTGAGATTATTAATTAAAGAATAATTTGTGTTGTTTAAATTTTTCCATTTGTCATCTTTTAAATCAATGTTATTTTCTAAGTAACTTAAAGTTAATTTAAGGAGAGTAGGAAACGGATGAATACCTAGTTCTTCTGGCATTTCTATTATCTTGTCGTCAACCAGACATTCGGTAATACTCTTGTCAAGGTCACTGTCATAGTCCGTTGAAACATCATCAGGAATGGTAGAATTGTTACATTTTAGTCTGATTATATGATGAAGTTCTAATTTTGTCATATACCAATCCGAATGACATATTTCGAATTTTTCTCTATAAGAAAATTGACATTTACTCATGGTAATTTTACAGTTGGCTCCTTTTGTCTTCAATGATTTCCCAGATGCATCATCGAGGTTGAAATCGTTTAGAATTGAAATTGAAGAGCGGCGTTTCAATGTAAAAGAGGTATTATTTTCTGCAGCATTTGTACTTATAGCTTCGTTAGCTTTGAGTTCTTCAGAGACGTCGATTTTTTCACTGCCAAATTTACGAACAAGTTTCGCTTTCTCCGTTGGATATTTCGTTTCTATTAATCTGTCACACCTTTCCAAAGAAACATAACATAGTTTACTTACCTGCAAAAGCTGATATTTCTTTACTAAATCGTCACACTTTTTTAATTTGAGTCGACATGTTTTTGTGGTTTTTAATGGCTCTTTATATTTTAATTTTGGTACATTCTTACATTCACTTTCACTTTTATTATGGACTGTAGCTTTTTCAGATCCAATATTTGAATCCTTAGCTTTTTCAGATCCAATATTTGAATCCTCATGCTTACTACTACACAAATCTTCAGATATAATATGCTCATTGATATTGCCCAATGACTCATCATTCGTACTTTTTACAGACAATGATGTTTGTGTCGTTTCTATGTTATCCTCCGCAGCGATATACAAATCTTTAATTAATGTTTCTTTTAATGCGTTAATGTTATATTCAATTTTTTCAGATATATTTACATGTCGTGTGTCCCCTTCAGATATTTGCTTACTAATGTCTATGGAATCATTTGAAGAATCATCAATTTCGATCACTTGGTCATTATTGTCTACAGGCAACGCACAAATTTTATGTGTGTCTTTCTCTTTCAGTATTACTTGTTCGCTAATACATGTATTTTCTGTAGAATTGTCTTTACTTTCGATTTTATTTTCCATCTCCGAGGAAGGGTTGCTTTTTGGTATTTCAAATCTTTGTAATTTCACTACACATTTTTGAGAAAACTTATTTTGGTGCATTTTGAACAATCCCTCTGGTACTTTTCCTATTTTATACTTTCCGAACTCGGTTTTAAACGCTTGCGGTGAAGTATCTTCTTCGTCGTCACTAATCAAATTAATCGTTTCAACGCATTTCTTTTCTGGGTAGACTAATTGAGTTCTTATATTATTGTCAGCTTTGGAACCAATTTGTTGTATGTTCAAAATACACCTCGCATCACTTGGTAGATTGTTCATTAGCACGGCCCTTATTGACGGGTCTTTAAATAAAGAGTCAATATCAACATGTAACTTCCCCGAAACGGTAGCTTTGAAACAATTGCCGTTTGCCAATTTAATACTCATACACCTTTTCAATGGATCGTCATCATGTTTTCTTGGCATCTCTACAATCTTAATTTTGTCTTTGTAATAAGCATTTAATTCATCTTTATCTAACATATCATGCGGTAGGTTATTTACGTGTTTGTTTGGTAGCTTGGATGTGCTTATATCACAAGTAGTTACATTATTACATGACTTAATGTGTTCTGACATTTCACTTCCCTGTAACTGCTTTTTCATTATCTGAGTTTCATTACTGACACCAACCCTTGAGCATTCGTCATTTAAAATAATAACGTCCTCATTTGCATTATTTTCAGGACCATTAACATCTTCCGATGCGGTGTGTTCCTTTGGTTTATCCGGATTCTTAGAAGAAATTATATTAGAAATGACGTTAACACGAGGCTCAGTTACACAGATATCACTTGTTTTGATTGCATTTGATTTAAAATTTTCAGAATTATTTCGCACTGACAGTATTTCATTTGAAGTTCGCTTCTTAGGATTTACATCATCATGACAGGTCTTAGCACCATTCATCTCTTTGTTACTTTTTAGAATTGTATGTTGTTTACTTGCACGATCAGTGTTATTTATAATTTGGAGATCACTTGCTTTGCCTGTTAATACATTGCATTGTGTGATGTCTTTGTTTTTATTTTCTTGAATATCTGAAGATTTTAATGTATCAGCAAAGAGAGAACAATTTTTAGGAATTATTGATCCTAGAATTTGTTCTTCTATATCAAAATTCATTTTCAAATCTGGTATACTGGTTTCTGCTACATTCAGATATTCTTTTACTTGTGACGCTACATCTTCTTTTGTACTTTTATTAATATTCGTAGCGCGTTTTTTCTTTTTTGTCGAGCGTTTTGTTATATTACTTAACTTTTGTAGTTTCTCTTTATTTTTACTTTTCTTTACTTTTAGCCTGCCCTTGGTTTTAATTGTTAATTTCTCAACAGTTTCGACTTTTTGCGGTACTTCTGAGTTAACTTTTAACTTATTGAATGAACGTAGTTTACTTTTACACTCTGTTGTATCTGTTATGTTATTCTCTTTTAAACCATTGCTCATGGAGTTCTCGTGTAATCCATCACGTATTGTTTGAAAATCATTATTTTCTTTCTGATCATCGCTTTTGTTGATTATTTCCTTAGTAATGTCTTCTGATAGTCGGTGTGCAATGGAACTGGATTTAAAACCCAATGCAATTACTTGAGACGTGGTATCGTTAGTGGTATTAACATTTAAACCACCGCCTATGTTAGATTCATTTGGACTATCCGTAAGTAATGTTTTACAATTATTGACGACTTTCTGGTCTAATACAGGTAGACTTGGGATAGAATTTGTTTTAAAACCCAATGCTATTATCGCTTCAGGTTTAGTATTGCTTATGTCATCGTGCGTGTTCCTTCCTTTTGAATGGTTGATGTCCACAGATTGACAATTCGTATCTTTTTCTTTCTGTAACATTGACAAATCATTGCCAATATCTAATGTAACATCATTTAAAAGTTGGCTTGCATTCGTTGTTGATTTAAAACCCAACGCTATAGGTACAACGGTAGGTACTACTTTCGCGTCTGGCCCAATCTGTTCTTCTACATCTTCTGGCACTATTTTAATTACATTTATTGGAGCATATGTCAGTGGAATCGCTTTGGTATGACTGAAAACATGGATTTGCCTATTCAGTATGGCAGTTCTTTTCTTTTTTATCCATTCTTCTCGGGTTTTCAAGAAATCTTTCTTTATTTCATCCTCACTTGCAATTTTCAATGGAGATTTTTTTGAACTTAACGTTTCGGAAGAATTTGTAGTATGTTTCTCTTGTACCTCAGACAACACCTTCCTTTCAGAGTTCTTATTTGTAGTACATATATTTACTTTTGAATCAATTTTAGGATTATGACCGACGACGTTAATTACAGGAAGTTCTTCATTTACGGAATGTGAATTTATCTTCGTAGATGTATTATTAATTTTATTTGGATCTTTGACATTTGTATGATGATTCGATTCCACAGGCCTATAAGATTTTTCAATATTAGGATTGGCCGCGGGGCCAGTATTGACGCCTGTTGTGTGCTGAGGTGTATCATACGCACTATTGTCGAAAGTGTTCGTAACTGGTAAAGTAAGATTCTGAGTAACCGGAACAGTTATAGTGCTGCCAATTATAAGCGGATTGATAATAGGAGCAGCAAATTGGGTGCCGTACAATGATATATTAGGCACAGCGTTGACAGCGACGTATCCGCTGGAATTTAAGCCACAAATATCAGGGTTCATACTTTCTTGGATTTGATGAACTTGCACCGTGGGTAGTTGGTCGTAAATTATTTCAGGGCGTATGAGGACCACGTTCTTCACAGCAGGTTGATGGGTAATTGTCGTATATATATTGCCAGTATTTTGATTAACTGTCATCGACGGACGAAAGCTATTGTTGGCAATATTCTGATTGCAGTTTACATTACTCTGCTGAACACAGTTTGCCATATGAATGTTATTAGACGTCATCGCAGAATCCGCAGCTGGAAAATGAGATTTTCCTTGATTTACTTGATCATTTGCTGCATAATGAGATATGTTAGACTTTGTTTGCTGAACTCTAGCTTGATTTTTTCTGTTGTCTGGTGTGAACATTGTATTATGTATTGGTTTATTCTTTATGATATTCGTATTTTCAAAGCTCGTTGGGACCGATGCTAGGAGGGGCCCGGTTGCATGTAGTGGTTTATTGTTTATAGCGTTTGCGTTGTCAAAACTCGTTGGAACAGGTGCTGCGATCTTCGTGTCCGTTTGCAAAAATGGAGTCGTTTGTTTATTGGACCTACCTTGATTTTGAGAACCGTTCTGACATTGTGATGAATTGAAAATACGAGTTGCTTCCACGGGTGTTTGTTTGTTTATAACAATTTTGTCTTTACTTGCTTTTGCCACAATATTAGACGAGGAAATGTTTTCTTCGTCTGAAGATAACTCGCCGATCTCCTGCCGTAAGTCATCATCCATCAGTTCGTCTAAAAGATCATAATCTGAGGATGGTATATTGGGTATTGATGTTTGCTGTATAACATTACTTAATTCCTTATTCAACTCTTCTATGGACACTTTGGCTTGTGAAATTATGTGTTTTCTTATGATTACAGGTTGATTAGATTTCTTTGAATTACTTTGATTGTTTAGAAGTACTGGTTTGTTCATCACAGATGTAGTATTATCGACATTAGTTGAGGGATTATTTCTTAAAAGTGTGGCGTTATTAATTAATGATGAAGTCTTATCATCCATAGCTGTAGTGCTTCTTGGTTTCCGCTGGTTACCATGTAAATTATGTTTTACAACAGTCTCACTATTCTCATGATTATCTTGTTTTCGGTTTATATTGTTGGCAACATTATTGTTAGAAGTTAGATTCCTGCTTGTATCAAAATTACGAAATCGTTGTTCTCGCAAACTGCTACTGGGGGTTTGATCTTTTTTGAGCACCATATCAAGCGCATTTTGACCCCGATTTGGAGTTTTATGGGATAGCAGAGCGTTCAAGACTCCCTCCCAATCTTGTGGTTCCGAATCATTTTTAACTTCGTCCTTAGGATTTTGTGTAGATTCTTTGGTACTTCCAGTAATATTTTTGTACCGCTTATTACAATTCGTAGATTTTTCCGTATGTAAGATATTTGGAGTCCGCTGCTGAAACGCGGCAACATTTTGTATCGGCACTTGCAGATCTTGGTTAGATCTGTTATAGATTTGGCAACCCTGTAAATTATTATGAATGTCTTCAACACCTCGTTGACCATTGCTTTGTAGATTTATTGGAAAAGAACTACCGCCAATACTTTTGGTCTGTGTAGTACCTTTATTATTCACTACTTCGGACCTTATTTGGGGCCTTGATATATTCAATTTACTTTGTTGCCGTAATAAAAGTCGAAGTTGGTCTTGATCACTCTCAGTTAGCATTGTGGTCCTTGGTGTCGTATTAGTTGGCTGTATCGGCATCGTTTTCGATCGCATAAGTTTTTCTTTAGCTTGCTCTGCTTGAGTTTGTTTTGCCCATAATTTTATACGTTCAACTCTTGTAAGATTCGTATGCGGTCGACGTACCTTTTTTTTCGGAGTTTTTTCTACTTTCTTTATAGTGGTGTTTTCGAAGCGAGACAACAAGGGATCATTGTTATAGTTCATTAAACTTTTGTCGTATGCAAATTGCGCATGAGAAGACGTATGCAGTTTGTTTTGCGTTATTTGATCATAGTTTTGTTTGGAAATATTTTCGCCTTGTTTATTTTTATGCATATAGTTAAGACGAGCATACGTATTAGGTGCATTTTCTGCTTTCTTTGGTGGCTTTATCTGTTTGGCACAATAATTTATAGGGGCGGAAGAGGGAACATCACTTTCAATCTGATGTCCATTTAGTCTTACATCATCTTTACTCACGCCTGCATTTATTGACCTGCGCAATTCCTTTAAGAAATCGTGTAAATTATTTTGTTCTGTATTAGCTACATTTGGCCAAGGAGGGGTTTGCTTCATATTAGATTGCTGAGCTAATTTCGATGTTATGGTACTATTTGTGACTTTCACAGGCTCGCCCTGATGAGGCGCTGTCATAATTTTATTCTCAACTTTATTCAAGTGTGTAATAGCAGGTCTACTTAATTTATTTGATTTTGGACTTGATAATTCGTTATTCAACCGTGTCTCTGATTTCTTTATCAGATTATTCATCGGGAATGATTCCAATCCTACGCTGTTACTTTGATTTAAGAAATTATCAACTCCACTTTTCAATAAGTTTAATTGCTCACTTTGTTCTTTATTTATATATATTTTTGGAATGCTTGGAACTGATATGGCCTTTGGACATCCCGTTTGGATCCGTGTTCCACTCTCTATGCTGTTAGGCAAATCATATTTATTTGGAATTTTCTTGTTCAATATACTGTTAACGCGATTATGTTGTGGTTGTATAGATTTCACCGCGGTAGTTAGATCTGATGCACTCTTTTGCTTCCTAAATTCTATAAGCCTTTTAATACTTAGTTTTACTTTATTTTGAGGCATATTTTGACTACTCCGAGAAGGGGAACGCGTTTCATTGATATTGCGCATTGAGGTAGCTGATAATGGTCTCATTTGTTCATGTTTGGCTGTGTAATTGGAGGTAGCGTTTCCAATATTTTGATGTAAACCTTCTCTATATGTAAAGGAAGTTTTATCTTTGTTTAATTCAAAGGCATTTGTTTTTCCAACTACCTTAGTTGGTGCCTGTTGCTGGTTCTCGGGCGACTTAATTTCGTCCATTGAGAAGAGACCGTCAAATAATACATCAGGATCATTACCGTCTGTATGGATGGATGCTATTGACGACTTGCCTTGGCTATCATAATCGCTGTCAGTTATGAATATTTGATTATTAAAGTCATTCTCCATGTCTCTTCTCGTTATTTGCTCTTGCGTGTTCAGAGGCGCTGGTCGCTTTATAACTTTCTTGCCAATAAAGCGCGACAAAGCACTCGTCGTTGGCAGTTTCTTCTGTGAATCATTCTTCTCTTTCTTTTCTCTCTTTTTTCTTTCTTTTTTAGGTTTAATTTGTGGCTTCTCAGTGTCTAATGTAAGAGGATCACAGTCTACGCTAACTTTAGATTTGTCTGTATCTTTTTTCATTCTACCTTTGCTCGTACTCCGCTCTCTAGGCTGTTTTTCCTTTTTCTTTCTTTCTTTGCTACCATCTTTCCTACGCTCTTTGGATCTTTCTTTAGTACCTTCACTATGTGATCGATGCTTTGGTTTAGGTGCAATTTGACTAAGCGGATCAATTTCTTCATATTCAGAACTACCTGATAGTCGTCTAACTTTCTTCTTTCCTCTAGGTACAGGAATAAGAGTTTCATCATCAGTAGTATAACAGCTCTCAGTTCTTTCTGGATCAGTTGGAGCATTTTCCCATATCTCTTCCGGCTCTTGTACCTCCACGAGATGTTCATAGCCTGTTTAGAAATTGGTTCTATATACATTTTAACTGAACTATTTTGTGACTCAAATATTATATTTCGATTTTTAAAAAAAAAGGTTTTCATTTTTGTCATTTGTTTTGCAAATTTAACTTACCTTTTTCAATACCATAGTAGATGTCGCCTTCGTCTTCCTCCTCTTCAGGCAAGTGCAAGAAAGAATCCGGGTTGAGATTGAGATACTTCAATTCTGTGGTTAGAGCTTTGGTGCCACCATGAGTCCGTTCCATGTATGATCGGCAATTTTCTATCAGGATTTCTCTGAAAATATATTGTAAATAATGATTGCTTGTGCGTTCGTTTTCTTGTTTTATGTACCTGCATTTACAAAATAATTAATATTGATATGACACGGGTGGCGTTTAAATATGTTGTTGAATTGTTGATGATGGGATTTGTTTATAATACTCGAGTAGCAAATACGCATGCTTTTCAATTGATAGTAAGTGGTCACTGCCGCCCATGAACATCTGTAAGCAACTACATAGATGACGGGTTCTATCTGAAGTCGATCAAAGATGCGTTGCAACTCCAGAGGACTAAGATGCTCTCCTCATATAAAAGTAAGCTAGCATATCCTTCCAACGAAACATAAAAACTGCTTTACGCTATAAATAAGTGTGGAAGAGCTAAAATTACTATGAAATCGACTCATTATTTCAGAAATTGGAGGAGAACATTAAATTAAAATTTTAGGGACTAGCTACTTTTAGATAGTATAGTTTGCCATTGTTAAACGTAGTGTGCAATTAAATAAATTTAGGGCCTCTTTTATAATATTTGAGCAAAATTATTGCCTTACTATATTTACTTGTTACTAAATGTTATTTGAAGATTCACGAGTCAAACCGAGACTAGCCTTTCCATACAAACTTTTTAAATGATAAATTAAAAGACGTTTAAGGGCTCCATAACTAAGACAAAACATTGTGAAACAGACTGTCAGTATCTTACTTGTCCATATCCCATGAAAGTGTCTTGACTCTAGGTCCGGAGAGCAGCACAATGAGATCTTGGCACAGCTCTGGGCTGAGGCCGAGCGTTTCCCCCTCGTTGAGCACCGCAGTGGACAGCACGTTGGAATGCTGTTGTGTCTTCTTCAAGTTTAACGTCTCCGACGTCTTCACAAAGTTGGTCTGAGAACGGCTGTCGGTCGCCCAACTGCCGTACTCGGAGTTTGTCTCCGGTTGTGGTTCTTGAACATCCTGGAACCAAGGATATATAAAATAAAATATTGATGTAAGTCTAAATAGGGAATATGTATGATTTATTTATGTTGAAGCACAGATGGTCAAATGTCGGTCAAACGCACAGGAAGTTGGGGGTGACATCAAATAGGGAAGACCTGTGTTCAATAATGAACTTCAAAAAAATGCTTTCAAAACCTCCTTATTTCATTTAGTTTAAAAAAAGTTAAGTCGCCAGAAAAAAAACTTTTATAAAAGTAATACAGCTAAAGTAAGTCGGTGTCTGCGACAACATGCAGCCACACATGCCGCCGTCCTTTGCGGGGTTGCTGGCTGGGCGGTTCGAGCTCTCACTCTAGCCACCCGTAACCCCAGAAGCCCCCTTCCAGTCGCCTCCTACGACAGGCAGGGGATACCGTAGCTGTATTCTACACCCTGGCTACAGGGGAAACACAACACAACATTTCAACATTTTTCCTTGTTAACATTTTTTTTTTAATAGGAAAAAAAAAGATAATATACAAACAAAAAAGACAGATCCGCTGAGCTTCTTGCCGAATCTTCTCAGTTGTGGTCGTGTTCCGATCCGTTGGTAGTGTAAGAAAAAAATATTGTAACTGACAATTTGTAAGTGCCCTCGTTAGGCCTATGCAAAATAAAGACATTTCATTTCATAGAATTTTACCTTGTGCGTCGGATGCGGCTGCAGCGTGGGCGCGAGCCGGATCCGCTCGTACATGGCGGGCGCCGGGTGCAGCGAGAACGCAGTGAGCGCGCACTCGTATGCCAGACGAGCACTACCACCCAGGAGGGAGCCCAGCTGCGTGAACCACGAGCTCAGCAGCTGCTCCGCGGCTCGGGCGTCTTCCTCCTGAATAAAGTTTTGATTGTACATCTTATCTGAAGAATCAGGAATGTCTATTGATGATAGATTAATCTGAACATCGTTTTTTGAACCAAAGCATTAAATCGATATTGGACAAACATTTTAAACTCTTTTTTTTTTTAAGTGTTAATAAGTATTAGTTCTTAAATCAAATTGTTTTTGATAAATATTTGAATAGCACAAAATAAATTCTCAATTTTTTTGTAGGATCATGATATATATAGCTATTTGGTGATATCTGTAATCGATTAATCAATTTAAAACAAAAGCAGTGAATCGATCTCCACTCACAGTGCACTGTTGTTTTTTACTTAACCAATTTTCGAAGAAATATTTTTAAAGTAAAAGGAAAATCGATAATGGTGCCAAATCAATTATTCAGACTTTGATTCAGAAAAAATCGACATACTGACTCCATTTAATGAGAGTAACATAATTTTGCTATAGAAATATTAAGTGTTAAGAGGAATATATCAGAATTAAACGAGCGATAATATGCAGATTATATACAAACACGTTTGAGTTATCATCAGAGAACAAAGAGCAAAGTACAATAAAGTTGTAAGATATATTCTTATTAGCAAAATGTTTTTTTACACCATTTAAAACACATTACTATGGCTACCTACGTGTAAACTACAATAGCCGTAACGACGCTTAAAAGATTACAAGCGAAATTCTATTAATAAACTACAATAACCCGTGCTTCCTATTTCTATTGTGTAATAAAACATTCGTCATACCTTGTCTTTATTCAGTTTTAGTCTCTCCAATTCATTCATCCCAGCAGTGATGGCACGAATGTACAGTTCACACACGAAGGGTTTGCGTTCATTCTTGCACTGAAAATTTTAATTGTAATTGTTATTAATTTTATCATCACAGTTTATATCTATACACATTTCAGGGGCTCGAGAGAGACAGTGTGAAAAGATACTTGTCAGAAATATGCCGATTTTTTTTTTAATCGCCAAATGTTGTTCGCCATAGCTTATGTAGCTAGTAGTTACTGTGGGCCACACAGTAACACAGACGCGGCGAGTGTGTATAAAAATCGTGCAGTGACAGTCCAGGGCACTATCTGTGCGCACATGGCCTATCTGTGAGTGCATGGCCACGGCTAGCGTGTGCAGATGCTACACAGTGGCAATATGACATAATGCAAGAATTATCTGTGAGTGCACGGCTATCACAAGTGCAGGGGGGCGGTGGGCTGACAACTGCACTGGGAGATCATTGTACACCAAGCTATGACCGGATTGGTACATGTTCATATGCCTATATGGTGCATGGCCGTAGCGAGCTAGTACTTGTGCATGCACGGTTGCAGCACATGCAGAAAATTATTATGTGTATCTTTATATTGCGCGCACGATTAAAACACCGTGCAGTTACTACCTGTGCGTGCACGGCCGCGGCGAGGGTGTGGAGTTAGCGCCTGATGGCGGCGGTCAGCAGCCCCAGACAGTGAAGCAGCATGTGGGTAGCACCTTGTGCATGCACGGCCACGTGTGCAGGTAGCGCCCGATGGCGGCGGTCAGCAGCCGCAGATAGTGAAACAGCATGTGGCCAGTACCTGTGCATGCACGGCCACGGCGAGCGTGTGCAGGTGGCGGGCGGTGGCGGCGGGCGCGGCGAGCGCGGCGGTGGCGGCGGGCAGGCGCTCCGCCGGCAGCAGCCGCACCAGCGACCGCGAGCACCCGTACAGCGTGGACCGAGCCGTGCCCGTGCACGTGGGGACCACCATGCAACGCGCCAACATCACCTGGGCAAACGTACGCTTACGTGAAACAGGCTTGTTTTAACAGATTGTCAATTATTTTGAGGCAGAGCGGTCCCCCCCGGATCTAGGGAAACGAATGTGCAACTCATAATTGATTTAACTTTGACCATTGGGATGCCTAATCAGTAGGAAGTGGAACTCTCGACACGTATACGACACATACACGTTTTAATGACCACATTTTTAAGTTTTTGCCCCGCCTAAAAATAATTGAAGATCGAAAAGGTTCGATGCCCCTAATATAATATAATCCTAAGCCATAATTTACTACATTTTTACAATATATATGAACTGGGCGCAAATGTTTTCTTTTATGTTACCTAACTCATCCTATATATAAAACACTAATACTAAACGCAATCCTAACCCATAACATAGTACATCATTATCAGCAATTAGGTACATTCAAGTCAGATTGGCAGAGACTGAGTCATCTCAAATTAATCTAAATATGCGCGTATTTGAGGGTATTTCAAGGTTTTCTACCATTTTCCCGGAATCCCGAAATCAGATCATGACTTATGTGCTATGGGACCAAAGTAAGTAAGCAAGTATATCCTACCGAATGAGACAAAGCTTTTTTTAAATCTTTCCAAAATTTTCGGAGAGATCGGTGAACATACATAAAAAAAGTATCCAACTGATTGATAACCTCCTTCTTTTTGAAGTCGATTAAAAATAGGTCTAAAATGTAACCTTTAAAATAGTTTCCAGCATGCGTAATTTAATACATCAATACCTGCGCAATAAGAATAGCAACATCTTTGGAATTCTTCCATAGCCTCTTCTCTCGTGGCGACAGCTCGAGACGACTGTGAAGCCTTTCCACCAGTTGGCAGCCAGAACTCAGCGAAGTTTGTTTTGCCTGTAGTAGTATAAATATACTTATTATAGCTTTTTTATTAAATTGAAGTAAGGAGCGAGCATACCGTCCAGCACAACGATGAGTAACTGTCCATGATAGCTAAACTGGGACCCCATTGATAAGTATATCTCCGTAAACCACACCTTTTAGATCAAAACACAGCACAGCTTTAAACAACTGTTACTAGGTAGAAATGGGTATACTGATGTTGCCTCAAGAGCCGAAACACAAAGAATTTTATCACTTTAAAATAACTTCTCGACTGATCTTTCATTTAGAAGAAACATCTAAATATCTTTGTGCTTAATATCAACTACTAACACTACTAAGTTTAAAGAAATAATGTTCAATATAGTTCTTTGGACTGATACTAGTTATCAAGTTTAAATATGTGATAAAAGCAATTCAAGTCAAGAAAATAGCTTAAACTTGACACATTGTGAATGGAGCACTACGTTAAACGTTCCACATTATAACATGTGCAATAACCTGTTTAATAGTATACTACAAATTACATCTTCTCAGTTGAGATCATCTTCCGATCTGTTGGTAGTGTAAGAAAAAACACTGTAAATGACAATTTGTAAGTGCTCCTATAGGCCTATAAACGAAATGAAATGGTCTTTATTTCATTTCATTTCACAATCAGGAATATATAAACTTGATACATACCACAGCGATACACTTTGATGGGTCCTTATACAACAGGACAAACTCAATGTCAGTGATCAGCTCCCAAACATCGGTAGTGAAACCGGCCTCCATGCTTAACACGTCCGTAAATTTGGTTTTGTCTTGATCTGTAAACAATATATCATATTAATTTAAAGCTTTAAAGGTCTTTATTGAACAAAAACACGTTACAAAAATACAGTATTCATAAACATCTGCAATAGTAAGAAACTGTGTCGCAGGTGTTTACGCCCATCCCGGGTAACACAGTAATGACATGTTCAA
>DWNE01001140.1:0-23353 GCA_018249875.1 Cecropterus toxeus | reverse complement strand
TCTAGCGTGAAGCAGTTCTTGCGTTTCAGTGGAAGGGTGTGGTTGCCGGCTCACTTTTATATGAGGCGACCATCTCACTCCTCGGGACTAGCAATGCATCTGTGGTCGACTTCAGATAGAACCCCAATTCTATATGAAGTTGCTTACAAATGTCCATGGGCAGCAGTAACCACTTACCATAAGGTGGGCTTCTTGCTCATCTGCTATTTCATTTTTATAAAAAAAAAAAACTCCGTAAATGAAGCTTCCTAAATTAACACATAATACAATACTTTATGTTACTATTTTAGTCTCGCAAAAGCAGTGAATTAATAATATCATTCCAAGGACAAAAACCCGACTGTTAATTTCAGTTGTAGCGATCGGGTTTTTTGTTGTCATAAATTTCTTATTTTCAACCAGACGGTTTAAACTTTTATAAGAAAAGAACAAGCGTATTAGCCGTATAATATTTAATTCGGTAAATATACTCTGCGGAAATTAGCTGGTCAATTATAATGATATAACGCGAAATAATTTGCAGCAGCGCCCCAGGCACCGAGCACGCGTCGAATAACAAAATGGTTGGTGTTTTGATCATGGCAATTAATAGATAGATAAATGACGTGTTGAATACATTGTTAAAATTTAACCATTGGTAAGTAATAAACATGAACTGCAGCTATTTTTTTTTTTTTAAATCTAAGTTCAATGTGTTTTAGGGTTCCGTACTCAAAAGGTAAAACCCTTTCGATTCGCATAAAACCCGCTTTCTGTCCTTCTATCTGTCAGTCACAATGCGCTACCTCTTAACCAGCAAAAAATAGACATTTGATTTTTTAAATAATGTGTATTCTACTATACTATAGCGATAAATATAGATAAATCTATTAAAAGTTTACTTGTACGGAATACTTCGTGAGCTGGTTCGACTCGAACTTGGCCGATTTCGTTAGCAACTCACTCACACATATTAAAAGCACACCAGCTTCCAAAAACATGCATTTTAAACATTTTCTCCGTTTAATTATTTAAAACAAAAGTGAAAAAGATAAAATACACATAGTTTTATTAAACTTTTAAATATATAAAATATCTTATACAAGTAGTTTCCTTCCATTAGAAGAAATGTTAAACTCTTATGTACAAAATGAAAAAAAAAGTGTATCATTAACTGACGCGTATACAAAGGTTTATAAGAATAAGACGAACAATAGGTAACAGAAAAATAAATTAGAATATACATATTGGTAGTTATACATATGATATATGAATATTTGGAGAAATATTAAGCTCCTATATTTTATAGGAATAGTCTTGTTTGGGTTCTGGCTTAACGTAATATGAGAAAGATCAACAACGGGCTAGCCGCGCGATAACGGCAAATTAGCCGAGTGTGTGCTCAGTGGAAATTAGCCGGTCAATTAGAATCACATTACTCGGAACGATTTGCCGCTAACCGGCCGAGGCGCCTAACGCGCGTCGAATAATGAAATGACTGCTCAGCTTCAAGATGTAGAGTGATTTGGTTCTTAGAAGAGACTTAGTACTCGAAGAGATTAACGTATTTGAATGTTTGATTAAACGAATGTTTCATTGATTCGTGATTTGAAAAATAGAAGAAGACTTTAATGTTAGATGGTTTTATATACGATGAGCTTTTTTCGCGGCTGCACTCGCTTGGGTATTGTACCAAGGTATATCCGAAATATCCTATGTACTAATCCAGGGCATAAATTATCTGTATGCCAAATTTCAGCCAAATCTAATAAGTAGTTGCATGAAACAATATTAAACACACTTATATCCTCCACAACTTGTGGCTTTATAATATTAGTATAATGGACGTGGTAAACGAGATACAGTCCACCTGATGGTAAGTTACAATCAATCCCGGATAAAATTAATCATACTTAACGTTGGATACAGACGAGTTGTTACCCATTTGAACTTAGTTAGAGCCACGGTTAAATATGAATATTCTTTTTAATATGGAAAGTAATTGTTATTTTTTTTTTATAAATATAAAGTAAACGAACAAGCAGCCCACCTGATGATAAGTGGTTACTGTCACCCATGGACATTTGTAAGTAACTTCTTATAGAACAGGGGTTCTAGGATCACAGATGCGTTGATACTCCCGAGGACTGAGATGGTCGCTTCATATAAGTGAGCCGGCAACCACACCGTTCCACCGAAACGCAAGAACTGCTTCACGCTAGAAATAGGTGTGGCAGTGGTACTTCCCCGGTCCAGCTACATTGGTACTACCACCTGTCAAAGTTCTAGTGGTTTAGTAACATAGTTTCTCAATCGGAAGAAAAAATCGGAAAAAAAACCTGAAGAAAAAAATCCATTCGTGCACTTTTGATTTTTATACGCTAAAAAACATTACCCTTCATCTGACGCAGTTGGGTAAAGAAGAATTTAAAGGTTTATTAAGTCTATAAATTAAAGGTTAATAATGTTGACCACGATTATTATTTCTTGAGGCAGCGACACCACAACATTCATTTCTCCCTTCCATCAACAAACATTGTAAGGGTTCACATATTCAACGCATTTAAGACTAAGGCCTTTTTCTGGTGACGGGGGGTGGGACCTTCTAAAGGTTCACCGAAGCCTAAGGAGAGACTCGGTTTATTTGGGATTTTTACCCACTAAAACCCACTTGGAAGCCTTGCACAGCGCTTGCTGGGCTCAGAGATCTCCACACACCGGCACCAAGACTTTAAGACCTACCGACGCATTTGTGGTACGACTACTTAACGTCAACGAAAAAACTCAAAAGGAAAATAAAATACAGCATTGAATCAAAATAGATAGATGATGAGGATTTGATATATTTTATTTATATAATTATCTACTTATAGACTTTAGTGGTCTACTATAGATTAACAAAAAAGTTACAAATTTTCGTAAGTGCACGTACTTGCATAAAATCTTCGCAATAACGAACAAACTAATAAATTAAGTCCACCTTATGGAATAACATGAATTGAATTTCGGTCTCAACCTTTTGAGACCTAACGACCGTAAATCTTTAATTAAAACAGCTTTTAAAAATAAAGTTCTAAGTAACCGCGAGTAAATAAATAACCATATTCACAAGAATATGAACATAATTTTAAAGAAGCTTCGTTTTAAATAGCATCTATAGATAATTAAAATATAAATTTGAATAGAAATCACTTACGTTTTAATTTAACGTACACATGAAGAAATTCTTAATAACGTCGATCGCCAATATCAATTCGTTATAACTCTATAGTACAATTAGTGGAACGTATTGGTGAGCGGCCCGATCGTGACCAGACCACCCACTGGCTAAGGCAAGTAGAATAAAACAACGATAAATAACAGTGCTCACGCATAATTGATCACAAATTAAAACTCGCCCGTCCGAAATGTTAAACGCCGACGCCGAAAGCGAAATTAGTATCTGCGTCCACTCACAGGTTGTTCCACTTTGCTCCCATTTGTTTCACAGTGTCTTCGTCTGTAGTGTCAAACGGGTGTAATTTCAATCGACGATAAGTGGCATATTTTCGTTCACCCGTATTATAAATAGCTGTTGAGGAAAAAAATCCTGCGGGTCGTCCAGATTTGTATCAATAGTATTCCTGCTTCTAAAGTACATAATTATGTGTGTAACACTTGTGTGTGTTGATGAATGAAATATGTAAAAAAAGGTTGTGAGGTAACCTGCACAATAGGTTAAAGCTTTATTTGTTGTGTATAGTAGACTGCAACCATAACCAGGAAGGTTGAAGGTTATATTAGATTCTGACAGGACTGTGTATGTATCAAGCAGTATAGTGTATCAAAATATTTCTGATATTGCTAGTGTTTTTGTATGCAAATAAATGTAGTTAATGATAGCATTACGTCAAATTATAACTAATAAAATGCATCCAGCTAGCTTATTTAAAAGGTCATAGAAACCGTCTTAAATTTACATTTACAAATAAAAACAAAAACGTAAGAATTTTTTTAAAAAACTGTAGTCAATACGGGTAGATAGCGGAACACAGCCGCTGCCAAACTCACACAGAAACATATTCGCATAGCAGGGCTGCCTCTGGAGACCGGTTTGCAATTCTCTTTGATCTAAAAATGTGGCTATAGTTAGTCGAATCCACGTGCAATTTACTAGTCGTTTTCTTTGGCGTTCGAGTCCGTGGTCCTTTTTAAGCGGTAACAATTTTTGTCAATTTTCTTTGTCACTGACTAGATAGGTTTACGTGAGCCAACGAGGTATTTGTAGCTTTACTGCTTTAAATTGAGGGCCGGGCGTGTTTATCTAATTAGTATGGATAGGTGTATTGGTTAGGAACATTTACTCGACCGCGTAAGAACAAGGGTAATGTTTTTCGAACATATGGATGCATGTTTGTATGTATGTATGTCCATTTTTTTGGCATGCGCTTCAGCCCAAATGACTTGACGGCTTGTGACATATGTCATATCATTGGAGTCGTCGTTTTTCGATGAGATAAGTTATATCATTCAAAAATATGGCACCTGTGAAAAGGGACGGGAAAGGGATGTTTTTTTAGTCTTTCTTATCATCATAACAATATTTGGGTATCAAATGAAAGCTGTAAAATAGAACATTACAAAAAAATCTCATAACATAGTATTGTAAAATAATACTATGTTGACGCAAACTCCTAAAACATATATAAAATGTTATAAAAACAAAATTCTCTACTGAAAATTTTAGGTTTATGAGTCGAGTATTTTATTTTCATACTAATTTCTTGTGAAACATGTTGAATGTCGAACTGAACTTAAGAGGTATTACTTTTTTAATTAAATTAATTCCACAAAATATTTAATTTACAATCTGTTTCAAGATGATTTTGCAACATAAGATTGCGATGTGATAAAAATTTCTCAGCTATAAAGCTCATCCAGTTTAGCTTGCAATCTAACAATAACAGCAATAGGTTTTGAAAACTCCATTTTTTTATAAATATAAAAAATAATATATTAAATTTCAATCAAGTAAAAAATATATCTTTTATTTTACTTAAAATTTTTTACACACTTTAGTGTGAAACTAAATTGTATTTCATCAAAACTCATGACCACTAAATAACAACAAAAAGTGTATTTAGGGAGATATATTTATCAGAAACGTTCCAACATAAGTCCTCAGGGAAAGCAATCTGTGGCTAACCTCGAATGGGTGTGAACTTACCTGGGGTTGATAACAGGTGTCCATGAACGGCAGTGGCCTCTTACCATCAGGATTGCGTGCTCGTTTGCCACTTTCATTAAAAAAAATCAACTGTCTTGCTATCACAGTTCGATAGATACGGCCTGGTGACAAACGGAAGGACAGACAGACAGATAGGCAGACAAACAGCGGAGTCTTAATAATACAGTTCCGTGTTTTCCATTGGGTAAAGCATCCTAAAGAGAGTAATAAAAAAAAAAAACAAAAAAAAAACTTGTTTTGCACATATTCGATCTGTCTAACATATAATATAGAGAATCCGTCGCATACTCGAAGTATCGAGTGCCAAGAATTTGTAGTATGACTTAATTAACGCCGTCATGAATTGTCTAATTCCATTGTTATACAATTTAGTATACTCATCACATTTGCATCTTGTTAATCATAGACGCAATCAAGTAATTACCACTTAGCTGAACCAATATTGTATCAGCGTTTGTGCCTGTATGAACGCCAATTACGGAATACCACGGGTATTAAGCATGAGCAATAGTACATATAATCGATGTTCATTTATGTGTAAAAGTCTATTACAATATTGCTTCTGCTTCTGTGATAGTAGATTAGTTCCATGCCCAAAGGGTAAAAACGGAACCGGGCTTAGTAACTAAGCCGTCTGTTTCTCTGCCTGTCAGGGCTCTATGTTTTAAACAGTAATAGATAGACGCTTAAAATTATTACAGATGCTATGTTTGCTACAATAAAATAGAGAAACGAAAAATAAAAAGTGGAAAATATAGAGGTTTTCATACAAAATATGGATCTTTTGCGGTTCGTCTATTAATCGGGAGGATAAAGGTAGACCCTTAATTCTTACATTACTCGTACTTCTATGATTGAATAACTGCTAATAAATGTTGCTAAGAATTCTCACCTCATTTTATATTCTTAAAAATATAAAATTAAATCACTTCAGTAAGAAACTTACAATGGCTGTAGGATCTTTATAGTATTATAGGAACGATTACGTACGTGTCTCAAAGAGTATAAAACCTTAAGCGGCATAAAACAATACACGATGATTCAACTTCCAATATGAGTGACTATACATTGACCTTCGAAAGTGAGTACAATGCGATAATTTAGCAAACCTTACATCGCGTACAAGCGCATGAATATAAATGTCCAACTCTTACCACAAACAATGGACGGTATTCAGTACAATATATCACTAAAAATAAACGAGCCCAGCGTACGTTTTCTTTTTATGATTGACGCAGCTTGACATTCCAAAAAATTAAGTGGTTCAAATATTGTTAGACTATTTTACTGCCGACAATTTCCTCAGAACAAACACTCTTTGTTATTTAAAAAACTGGCCAGACATAAATCGTTTTATGATATTCGGTAACGATGTTCAAGAATACAGTTTCTCGTTATTCGTCTTGTTTATTATTTCCTGATTATCACAGAAACACTTTCTTTATTGAGATTTTAACATATTTTTAATACACTTGAATTGTAATATAGATTAAAATACTACGCAAATTTACACGCGAGGAGAGGGTTTGGTACTATACTATGAGTGAATATCCTTAAATTATGTACATACCTATGTCATTATAAATAGCTAATGTTTTAAGAGTATTATGAAATAAAGTATATATAAATGAGTATTATGAAAGAAGTAGTAATCTTACTAATATTATGAATGCAAAAATTGTGAGTATGTGTGTGCGTTTGTGAATATTTTACGCAATATTTACTTATTGAATTCTCATGAAATTTGATGCACGGATATGTTATGGCATAGATCAATATAATTTTTACCGTGGTACAAGACCTATTTGAGTGGAACCGCGGGAAAAAGCTCGTTAATAGATTTTTTTCTTCTAATGTTGAACTGAGAATTTTTAAAAATACATGATCAGTAGGTAATAATAAGTAAAAAAATATTCGTTACTAACTTATTTTTAATATTATAGAACTGCAAAGCTTTGTGGGTAATGTAAAATGATGTCTATAGACGTGTTCATAGCTTGAGGTAAAAGAAAGATAATCAGATAGAATGGACTTGGAAGTCCTTTGAAACAGCTTCAATTCTGTTTACGGTAAGCAAACACGACCACTTCAAGTCTCGTTGCCGCATTTTTCTTATCTTTAAAAACTAAGGAATGAAATATTAATGTTCTTATAGTTTTCTTATAAAAAATTCTTTAAGTCACGGTTATTTCGAACTAATATGAAAAACTGACGGAAAATACATAATATATAATAATATTACCAATAATGTACAGTCCAAATTAATAAATAGTGTTTAATATTTTAGAGTAACTGAAATACCGAAAGAAAATAAATGGTAAATTCAAAATTTGACGTTTCAGACATTATATTTACCGTGATAACAAAAATATCTACACAAACGGAAGCATTTAATATTTATATGTATATTTTTGAGGTCACGAGACCTTTCGAGAACGTTGGTGAAGTATGAAATGCGTCAGGTAGACCAGCCAGAAGACAGAAGTTTTGATCTATTTTTTCACCTGCATCTATTGCCACTAGTATATAAAGAACTTAATTGTTATTTGGATTAAAACTAGCGTCCTTAAATCGTACAGAACCTTTTAAGCTTCTTATAGATATCATAGGATACAACTTGGGTATTATGTCTAGGAAATGGTCAGCAGATAGATGGCTCATTCATTCTACTTCGGCCGGTAACTTTAGATGGATTTTTTTTAACTTGGTGAGGTTATTGCCTTCATTGAACTTATAAATCTAAATTACGATTTCAAATACTCAGTTTCGATACTCATTTTAATAGGCCGTTCGCACACGCTACAACAAAATTCAGTAGGTGACTTCGATTTGGGGCAGTTGTCGTTTTGTATATTTTTATTGAATATATAACCTTAAGTGATTGGTTATTGATCAACTTGCTTAGTTTATAAAAAGCCTTAGTGTTAAATACGTGGCTCATTTCCGCGAAGGTGGACATTAGTAAGGTAAAGGCATTCTGAGAACAGATTAATGTTCCGATAAAAATGTAACAGCTAACTGGTTTTGTCGGTATCACTGTTTACTTTGAATTATAAGCGCTTGAAACTTTGTTTGTGTGAATTTTTTGAATTTTATTCTAATGTTATGCAGAGAATGACAAAGTTTTTACTCTACAGGTTTTTGTTTAACTTTTGTCTAGTATGGTCCGTATACTATAATTCAAGCCACTTTGTTTAAATATCAATTTTATTACTTTTTTATTATTATCATGGAATAAAAGTATATTCATTTCCAACGAATAAGTTTATTTCTATCGTGGAGCAGTTCTTGCTTTGGTCGAACGGCCATCGACCGACCATATCAGTCGGCGAGTGTAACAAGTGCGATTGACTTCAGTTAGAACTCCCTTGCTATATCACCGCCTTACGGCGAAAAAAAGCATCATAAAAAAACCAACACGTTTGACAGTTCTTAAAATAAAGTTTTCAATGTGTTTGAAGTCTACCAATACGTACTTGGCCAGTGCGTTAGACTACGGCCTGAAAGTCTCTATCTGAGAGAAGAACCATGCCCAGCAATGGGATAATAATGGGTTGACGACGTCCATGGGTGCAATGACCATTTACCATACGTTTGCTTCACTTCACGACTTCCTGCTCTGCTAAAAGACAGAATAACTGACATAGTATAAAAAAATGTCTCTCAATTTCCTACTATTTAATTCGGTATGTCAAATGGCATTTGAAATCAGATTCTCGACATTATCCCTGGCAGCTCAGTAGCAATGTGACATGATTTGTATTTACAATGCGTGCAGCGCAAATGCATTCGATCGATCATGCCTCTGCATTCAATGGCTGCAATCTAGGACGTATGCGTTAGAATTTAATGCTAAATTTATCGTCAGAATACTAAAATGTTTAAAAATCATCAGGAAAAATCGTAACAGTGCAATATTTTCCAAAAGTACAATAAATTTCAATATGTACCATATGTGTATTCATAAGAGTATGATAAAGAGTATGAGTAAAAGTATGAATAAGAGTATAAGTATGAGTAAGAGTATAACATTAGAGCAGCGTGGTGGAAAGGTCTCTCCAGCTGTAAGAAGCTCACATCCTAGAAAGTTTTGTAAAATATTAGACTGAAGTAGCAAACGAACGTGCAGTGCATCTGAATGTAAATGGTGACTGCCGCCCATGAACATCCGCGAGCAACTTCATATAGAACAGGGGTTCTATATGAAGCCGATAATGCGTTGCTGCTAAGATGGTCGTGTCAGATATAAGATGACTGACAACCACACCCTTCCAAAATGCAAGAAATGCTTTACACTAGAAACCTGTTTCTAACAGCAATAAGTCACATAAATTCTTCTTGTCCTTATGTATTGTATAAGTCAATTAATCTTGAAAGCCGGTTGCAATAATAATGTGACATAATTTATATTGATTGCGCGTGCAATAAAAACTCATTCAATCGATCGATTGATTGAATTCAATAAACGAGAAGTCGGTTAAATATCCATTGATATTGGCGACGCGTGGACTTACGGTGCATTTCCAATGTTATTCGCATGCGAAATTCGCGTCTATTGTAATTGAATGAGAACATGAAAACATAAAAGAATAATAATATGAAAAAAGAATAAACGTCTTCTTTTATGAAATCCTTTAAAATAAATATTGCTTTTATACATTTCATAAGTGAAAAAAGAGCATAAAAATAGATAATAATTTTACCGAAAAGCTTCAACAATCCCTAATGAGGAAGACAGAGTCGATAAATTTCGGATCCGTTACCTTTTTTTATTAAGAATCATATTATATGTTTATGAAAAGTTTCAATCACGACTTTTCAGGAGAAATTTAAAAATAAAAATATGTATTGAACTAAAATAATTTATTTTATAATGTATTTTAATTTTTATTATTATTTTTCAAGTCATTATAATATTTTATTTTATTTATGTAAAACGTTAAGAAATCGATTACTGTAAATAAATGGTGATTTTGCAATATCTGTGATAATTTTATGATAATTACTAAGAAAATACAGGAAAATACAAATGAAACAAACGAGCGCGCTCTTTACCCGTCTATGCAGAATATTCATGTTCTATATAAACACGCCTTAATAAGCTTAGTTCTAGAATTACGTTGGTGTTGAAATATTGCAATGCACGTGTTCGTTTTATGAGATATTTGAGACGAAACGGAGAAGGTATTTCGCAGAACATTTATTTAAGTGGTACATACAGTGTCGCGATTTCTGTCAGCACTGTGTTCTATAATCCACTCTAGAAAGCTTTTTCATCACGAATGCGGTAGTGCCTGGTAGGTTGAAGGTACCTTTATTTAAAGAGATAATGTATTAGGTATACACTATGTACATAACTTTGTCATCTATATATTTAATGAAAATGAAAGTTACGCGTGTATGTACATTGAATATTTAAAAAAATACATATTTTGTAGAATTGTAAATAAGTAATAGTTTTAATTTCTGTCATTATCCAAACTTGTGTCCGTCTGTTTATTTGTGTATTTGAAGTCACTCACATCAAGAATTCTATTCAAGGAAATATATTCATAGTGCAGAGATATAACTATCAAAGTTATAAGAATTTTAACTTATGTCAGAATTTCAAAACGCGGGTCGAAGCTTGTGATACGTAATAATTATATGATTTTAGATGAATATAACACGGAATTTTAATGTACCTAAGTAGCGAAATTTTCGCCGTGATCGTGATCCATGGCTCGTAATACTCGCAGTATTAGTACGTTTTACAGTAGAAGTAAGTATAAATATTTGTTACAATACGTACACTTGCATAATTCTCATTTGCCCCTCAAGTTGCCGTTGATTTTCTTATTACGCGTACCTTTAGTCAGTTTCGGACTGTTATTTACGTTAAGCCTGGCATTGTTACGATAAAATCTAAACAAAATTTAAAGGGTTTAAAGATAAAAGTTCCATTATAAAATTCTACTACGAGCTACGGAGGGAACATTATCTTAATGTACGCAGTTCGTATCGAGCGCAATAATCGTCTGGCGCTGTCAAAATAACGCCAGCTGTAAGAACCGGACGCTGTTTATCGCTACAAATTATAATGTGCTTTTATTTTAGTTGTCCTTGTATCCGCCGACCATCATTCGCATGGCTATCGATACTACAAATCAGAACACTGGTATTTTCAGACTCAACGTAGACGTTTAAAAACAGTCTTAAACCGCAAAACGTAAGAACCACTTCACATAAAACACGTTAACAAAGGTACAGCCATGTACAACTTTGTTAAAGTTCCTTATTCTATGCAGTGTGCCAGCACGTTATCACGGCGAGGCAATCTTCAGCGAATACTATTTTGTTATTTTTGCAGAAGTAATGTAGATGAGGCAAGAAATATTACAGCCACCGCCATTAAAGGGTTATTTATGTTTCAAACGCCGCTTACGGTTGCTTTCGTATTATTAATGGGACGGTTCACGTTACTTAAGCGGAGTTGGACTACGACTGAAACCATTGAATGTAATCAAGCAAAGTAAGACTATCAATTATAAAGGATAGACGGAAAAGGTTTTCAATCCGATGTCTACGGCGATACTTCAAAAGCTCTGTGGTTAGGCAAGTTTGCCGCTATTCAATATTTTATAAAGGCGTTTCGGTCACTCGATTCTCCGTATCCAGCTTTGAACTCGATTTACTAAAGATTCGGCACTGCTTTCGTTTGGCGAGCTGTTATCTGTATTATATCTATTAGCTGATTCATTTTCGTGGTAACTATTATTGACGATGACAAGACCCGAACGAGGTGCCTCCGACAGCCGGTTCATTACCGAAGTCATTGTTAGCTCGGCACACTATGAGTTTTTGCTAGCAGTTATTACAAAAACGCTGGCGGATAACAAAGGCATCTTAGCGATACATTGCTAGATCGGACAAGATACTTCAACATGTTTTACGGTGTAGTCAAACAAACGACACTAACCTTTTGACCTTAAATCTCCCGTTAACATTACACTGATTTCGAATACGATAAGTACAGGCCGTGTACTCACATTTATTTCACTATGTTAATGTTAATGGAATCAAAATTAATTCAGGAGATGAAAAAATGACTGCTGAGTTCATAATGATTTAATACGGCTCACTTCCTGTTATATTTTTACGTAGGTAGGTAAGAGTTTGAAACTTTTATTCGGGGTCGAGCACCGAGTGATTTTAATGAGCTTTTATTCGCCGACTTTTTTACTGGGAGTTAGGAAGGCATTTTTATGAAACTAATGAATGTCAAAGAGAACTTATATACTCTCGCGATTGACGAATTCTTTTACGATCGTACGTAATCACGTACAGTTTCAAGAGTCCTATTCCAAAACGAAATTACTATTTCGCTGAGACTGATGTATTAACGCCCGTATGAGTCTGAGTGCTGATACGGAGAAATACGATTCTCCAATTATAGTATAGGTATGTCGAGTAGATCAAGGAATTTGATTTATCCCTTCTGATTACATATTTTTTTTATTTTGGATAATGTAAATTACCTGAAATATGATATTCAGTCGTCGTTTTTGTATAGGAATCCAATATGTTTTTGAGGTATTATCTATATCAATAAAGTGAAAAATTAATATGAAGACACAATTCTTTGCAATTTTGTAATAAACATCTTTCTTACTATACTTAAGAAATTTTTAAAAATATTAGTGAAATAACTAATATTTTTAGGTATTTAACTAATAATTTCATTATTTATACCTGCATAAAAATGCAGGTATAAATAAATATTTATACCTGCATTTTTACTTCGTATATGTACTATATCGAAAGATAGAATTAGTTTGTAAAGAACTTTCTTTACTTACACTAAACCACAACTAATTTCAAACCAGCGGCCAGACAAACTCATTCATTACATCGTTACCGCATATACCAAATTAAATTACAATCACGCTTCCGAAAAGAGTCGGTCATAGGCGTAGAAAAGGAATTGTTCGAAGGTATCTACTTTCGATGCGCGTGGGCACGAATTTAGTCACGGGTACGGCGCGTCCCGTCCCTTAGAACCACCATATATATTTATCAATCCGGACAGTAAAATGAAAATCTTCCGTTGACTTTGATCTTATTTTTTTTTTGCTTTGCTTGCAAGGGTCTTACATTGAATAAAATTTATGACAAATTAAAGATCCCGTACTTTACATTTTTATACTAGTATTGTGTAAACATTTTTATACCTCAAATTATTCTTCTTAATTGTACAGTTTAATGGGTACAAAAGTGTAATAATATTATGTAATTCTTATGATTTCATATTTATATATATTATATATTATTAAAAATATATGTGATGTGATAAATATTAAGAATTAAGTATAGATGAAAATGATCTATTTATGCGACGTGTCTACTTATTAGGACTTATTTACCAATCTACCCTAAAGACGACCCTAGCAACTACTACTAGCGCCATCATCTATTCGGACAGTCCGCTTATTTTCAAATCTGTGGTGACCTCACAATTAGCCCAACTACTCTCATAATAGTATAGTTCGAAACTATTCCGCTGGTACAACCGGTTAGATGCACTGAGGCCGGCCGTCGGTCACTGCACCATTAGGGACCACATGTTAAACGTTTCATGGATGTCACAGGTCAGATTGGTGATGAAAGGCAAGTGACGACAAGTGTTTATTAACAATGTTTTGTTTTTGGGTTCCGGTTAAAGGAGATGTTGTGCGTAATCAAGCTTTGTAACTGACAGCCGACTGAACTTACTAAAACTTTTGACATTTAATGCAGTTGCCATAGGCCATAAAGTCGGACAAACGATTATGTTTATTGCTTACATTAACTTTTAATAATACATAATTATCGCTATTTAAAATATTTATTCTACTGTTAATCAAATCTGAGATGATCTATACTTAATATTATAAAGCTGATAGTTTGTTTGGTTAAACGCGCTAATCTTAGGAACTACTGGTTCGAATTGAAAAAAAAAAATATTGTGTTGATTAGTCAATTTACTGAGGAAGTACGTAGTCTATTTGAAAGCACGCTATATTTGTTAGTTTATTTTTCTTATTTAGAAACAAGTGAAACCGCAAGCCATTTAAAATGAAGTATAATAAAAAAAAACAGGAATCATTATTCTCTTGAATTAAAATTGAATTAACGATAAATAAACTTAAAAAAGTAATTTACTGGACTACGTGGGCTGATAGTAAGACTAGGTACCAAATGATCAATTTATAATACGACTTTAATAGCAAAATAATTCAAGTGCACTAAGAAATACTTTATGATTTGTCACGGCTCTGCCCGCTCGTCAGAGCCGGCTACGGTAGATACTTTTATAGTAGTAGGGGAGCCAAAGAAGGGATTTCGGGTTTTACTAAAGCGCGGCAGATTAATATTCGGGGGATACCTTGTACCCTATTAAGTGCTCCCACCAAATATGACCTTTCTATACATGGTCGCCCGTCGAGGGTAGATA
The DNA here is from genome assembly GCA_018249875.1 of Cecropterus toxeus. NCBI lineage: Eukaryota > Metazoa > Arthropoda > Insecta > Lepidoptera > Hesperiidae > Cecropterus > Cecropterus toxeus. The sequence continues at coordinate 8,675 of DWNE01001140.1, read as the reverse complement.
AGTAAAAAAAAATAATCATCAAAATTTTCTTTAGTGAATCAGATTAAGATAAGGTGAGGTAGTTACGTGCTAAAACATGTATATTTCACTAATCTGACGATTTGAGAGTGACGTAAAGAAGGGGGCGGGAAGTAATAGAAACTTGGAGAGGGGAATATAGGCATTTTTGTTGCTTCGGCTTATGGAGATTGTCAGATTATATATATTTCATAATCCTTGAAAAAATCCCTTCAAAAAAAATTTTTGCTACGCTAAAGTATTTTCATGGAACTGTTTTTTTTTACATTTTTGAAAATCTATAGCCGCTCCCCTCACCTATGAAACGGTATGTATTATATGACTTTTTTCTTCTTATCCTCTAAGCTTTGCAACCCAATAAGTCTCTATGACGCTCGAGTAAATCCCGGTTTAGCATCGTGAGCTCCCCTACTATAGCTACTTATAGCCCGCGGCGATACGTTTATGCAATTAAAATTTATTAATTTCAATCGAGAGCCTTTACTTTTAGTGCCCTTTAATGGTGGATTCCCTGCTGGATATAACCAGTATTCAATTTAACATGGCTCTGTCAACGGAAAACAAATTTATGTGTATAGTTTTATTGACTTGCTCGTATAACTTTCGTTACACCAATTTGAATGTTTATAACTTTTCAATTAAATCTAAGTATTTGGAATTAATTGCTTTAACGGTTTGTACTCTGAATTATATTAACGTAGAGCCACCGGACGGATTTTGTGATACTAAATTCGAAACGTATTAAAGCATAGACAGATTTTATTAAACAACATTTTACTGCCTTATACTAATGAGATAAACAATCTCAAGTTTCATTAACATTTTTATGAAAGTGTTAATGTTTTTGAAAAGGCATTTATAAAAATATATCTTATGGAATTTGCTTATAATGACATTTATTAAATGGCACGGTTATACATTTCAACAGATTGCATATTTAAATGGATAAAATATTTTAGAAAACTTTAAACAATACAGTTTTAATACATGAGAAGATACACAAAATTATAGTAGAAATTGATAATATAAAAAACATGGGAATAAAGGAAAAGAACAAAGGGTAGGTAGCGGAAAACAATTCAGAAACTCAGAAAAAGAGTAGAAACAGAGTACCGACATGAACAATCACATGCCTATAAAGCGTAAACATGGAAATTACGCATGTATTTCGAACCAAATACATACACAATGAGCCGAGCGAATGACATACGTCCGCCCAAAATGGCCCACGTGACAGTTGAAGAGGTGTTGTGTGCCACTCAAATGTTTTAGGACAATTACTGATTTACTGTTCGTATTTTGAATGGAGATCAAAGGATAAAAGTGAAAGCAGGATATTACTGTAAAATGTATAAATAAACTTTTGTGGAATTATTTTTACACGGTTCATTGCTTCACGCTAGACTTTAGGTGTGGCGGTTGCTGTCCCTGTAGTTTCGGGACCAGAATAGGGCTTCAGTATCCCCCTGCCTGTCGTAAGAGGCGACTAAAAGGGGGCTTCCGGGGTTGCGAGTGGTAAGAGTGGGAGCTCGAGCCGCCCAGCCAAGAGATCTCGGGAAGGACGACGGCATGTGACGTCACTCACCAGGAAAGAGCCCAAAAGGGGATTGTGTTCCGTTGAAGATCCCGGAGTTCTCTACACAGCACTGAGGATTACCACAGGGGGTTTTTAGTGCGGTAAAAATCCCACATAACCCGGCGTTGCTTCCACGGCGTCGGGTACCTTTTGAAGGTTCCCCTTACCTTACCACCTTCAAAATATTTATTTTGTGACATATGTGTATTTCTTTCTGTGACGTCATTTTCAAACTAATATGGCGAACTATTTATTTTTCCACTCCCACTACCTGGGTCCCAAACAAAAGGGGTGTCTGAAAAATAATACGAAAAAAATATCAATGTTATCTACTAAAAAGCTTGTTTAAAAAAAAGATATTTACACATTTGTGTATCACATGCATTGGTATTTCGTACTTACATTCGTGTGTTCAGGTACAACATGAGCGTATTAAAGGCGTATTTATTATTTATGTATTCACCTTAAGTCGTTATCCAAAAACTAGCATGTGTGCCGTCAACATTACCGATGTTTTTTCGAGTACAGGTGAAGCGTCGAACCCACACTTAGCCGGCGTTAACCTGTAATCTAAATTCATTTCTCGATCCGACCCACCGTAGCCATATCTCTGTTTTTATTATAGCTTTAAGGCCCATTTGCAGGTTTTTTTATTTGTAACAAATTAGCTATTATTCTCATGACGACCGGATCCCATTATACCGACGAGGTCCTTTTGTTCGTGTCGATATCTACGTACTTTTGTCTTGTAATGTTTTGAAGGTTTGTACCCTCTTGTCTATTGGTTATTGATTGGCTTTTCAGATTTTGAGAAATAATGTATGTCAAAGACTTTTATTGAGCAAGAATTAAACACGTTGGACTGCGAATGCAATTATCGGCTAAAAGTGAACTCTCTGATCTTGTTAAGGGGCGGAAACAACGCCTTGACTTGGGTTTTACCTACCGTATTATCTCTAAGCTGGCCGTGAGCCACATTACATTTGTAATTCGTGTTACAGAATCCTTGTAACAAAGGTTTGAATTTATATTTGTAGCGCAACGAAAAACTTGATAAAACTTTGCACAACTGACTAGTGGATATGAATTCGAGAATAAGACCGTTGCTACAAAATCAAGTCTGGATTTCTCAACAAAAACTTGGTACCGAGAATCTATTGCAGTTGCAATATCTTACTGAAAATAACTGAATTCGTTTTGTTTTACTCGTAGTGCGCTCCGTTGTCTTTATTACCGAGGGTATGGGTTTATTAAATATGTATTAGTCGCCGGTCGGTGTCACGGAATAGACGGTACGAACGTATGAATTATTTAAATACTGGTGGCCGTAAATAATCGTTTCATGTAAGAAATTTATAGGTGATACTAAGCAGGAAGTATTCGACGTCAATAACAAATATGTTAAGTCATAAATGTCGAAAACCAACAATGAAACAGGACGTCTTACTAAAGTATTAAGTTGTTATGTAAAAAAATATTTACCTAGCTTATTTCCACGGCTTCGCCTTGGCTACATTTATCATGTTAATGAGTATCGCATGCTAATGCAGTTCTATGGGTACCAAATTTAAGCAAAACCTTACCAGTTTTTTTTGCGAGAAAGAGTGACAAACATACAAACATCCTTATAAAATTCCCCCTATATAATATTACCAAGAATATTTAACTTATTACTTTAGGTAAAGCCTAAGAAAAATAACATACCTACTTAATCAATATTTCTAGTGACGTGATTTTAATTATAATATTTCACTAACTAAAATTGAATTTTATTAGAAATAACATATTATTATTATAGACGAGTTCAGAGGCTTTTAAATAAAGGAAAGAAATCTAATTTAAGCCTTTCATGTCACAAACGACAGTTTAAAGGTTGACTAGATAGTGCGTGTCGCCAAGCATCATTACGGACGATTACATGGCGTGAGAGAAATGGCTACCAAAAATTTCACAACCGCTGCCACCGATTTGATCTTTAGCTATTTCGAACGGAAGTTAGCGTGAGAAATATAAGTCAGTATTTTCATAAAAAAAAACAACAAAAGAATAGCACAATGTCTTAACTTGGTAAAAAATGCAAAAGTTTTTACGAAGCGGTATTAATAAAATATGACTTGACAAATGGCTTGATGCAATAATCTATTAGAAATTTAATGTATCTATTTTTAAAACCAGGTTTATTTAGAACTTAAGAAGCGTATACTGTTTTATATTAATTTGGAAAATTATATTTAGAAGCGAATTACATTTTAAACAAATTTTGGTAGTTCATGTTTAGGTTATAAGATTATTAAAAATTCAGTTAAGAGCAACTTTTATGTTTATTATGTCTAACCCGACTACATCAGGAGGGCGGTAAAATTTTTCGAGTGTACGTTATATATGTATTTATTTTTATTTTATTTATTTATTTATAAGGAAAACTTACAGCTAGGTTAATATAAAAAATAACACAGTAGTTACATATGGTAGTACAATTTGGCTGATTAACAGTTTTCACGAATAGGTAGTTATAATATAATTTTAGTGGGTAGGAACACAATACTAGTGAAAGCAAAAATAAATTTAAATATACCCTGCTATTGAAGGTTCAACAATTTTTTTTTTTTTTTTTGTTATTTTCTGAAATACTTTTGACTCATGACCTGCTTTAATTTAGATACATTAGTAAAAAATAAATCAATATCACACTCTTGTACAGCTATATTTAGCGTTCTACTTGCTCTAGCAAAAAATGATTTTTTTCTATATTTAGTTTTTGAAGAAGGAACATAAAGTGGAACAGGTACTCTAACACTTAACTTAGGAACTGTGAGTGTGATATTATTTAATATTTCGGGAGAGTCTACTAGACCATTTACAATTTTCGAAAGATAAATCAAGTCAGCTATTCGCCTACGCTCACATAGAGGTAACATGTGGTATTTACGGCATTGCTCAGTGTATCCCGTAATAACATCTTTACATCGATATTGTAAGTATCTAAGAAATCGCTTCTGAATACGTTCGATACGGGACACATAAGTATCGTAGACGGGATTCCAGACCTGCGATGCGTATTCAAGGTGGCAACGGACAAACGTGCAATATAGAATTTTAAGTGTTTTTATATCTTTAAACTCTGCTGAAACGCGCAATATGAAACTGAGAGCTTTGGAGGCTTTACGAACTATATTGTCAATGTGTGTGTTGAACAGTAATTTGGAGTCAAATGTAATGCCTAAATCTCTTATATTATTGACTCTTGTTAGTGAAATATCGCAAATTTTATAGTCATAATTAATAGGTTGTACTCTGCGGGTATATGAACAAATAAAGCATTTACTAACGTTTAAACTAAGTTTATACTGAGTGCAATAATTCTGAAAGGAATCGAGGTCCTTTTGAAGACTATTTGCATCGTTGATTGACCGAATTGTATGTAAGATTTTTACATCATCTGCGAAGAGCAGTATTTTGGAAGAAGTAAAACATTTAGTAATGTCATTTATAAATATGACAAATAAAAGAGGTCCTAAAAGCGAGCCCTGCGGAATACCTGACGGAATAGGCATGTTTGATGATGCATAACCATTGAGAGCCACCGTCTGATTTCTATTCAGAATGTAAGAACTGAACCACCTAAAGAGATTTCCTCTTATTCCAGCAGATTGCAGTTTACGCAAGAGGATTATGTGATCTATTCGGTCAAATGCTTTCATGTAGTCCGTATATATAACGTCCACTTGTGATGGTTCTGACATATGTTGCGATATATAGTCACTGCAAAGAATAAGGTTTGATGTGGTCGACTTGTTTTTTAAGAAGCCGTGCTGTTCGCCAATGAAGTCCTGTTTGAGCGCGGCGTATACTTGTCGGTGCACTATCTTTTCAAGAACTTTAGCGAACAGGCACAGTTTAGAGATTGGTCTATAATTCTCTACTTTGTCTTTGGCTCCTTTTTTGAGTATGGGCGTTATATATACGGACTTCCATATATTGGGGACGACTCCTTCTTTAATAGATTTCTCAAATAGTAGTGTAAGGGGTATTTTTAGACTTTTAGCGCATTTTCTAATCAATATAGCTGGGATAGTGTCAGGGCCAGCTGACTTACTTTGATCTAGATCCTTCAGTATACGATGAATTTCCGAGGCGTGAATCTCGACATCCGTTATATTAGACATTGAATTATTCAGATTTTCCTGTATGTCTTTTGATTCTGATTTGCTTTGGCTATTATTATTAATATGATCAATTGAGAATGTGGAATGAAAGTAATCTGCAAACATGTTAAAAATATCAATACCATCACTAGATGTGCAGTGCCCATATTTCATAATAGAGGGATATGAATTAGCTAGATTAAGATTTTTAACGTAGGACCAAAATGCTTGAGGATTTCAACTTATGTTAGTCTCTGTATTGTCAATATATACACTATACAATTCATTTTCTAAGAATTTAGCGCGCCCTTTCAATATAATGAACGAATTGTAGTCCGATTTATTTTTATATCTTTTAAATTTACGATAGTACTTACGCATTTCTTTTAAAATTTTTAATAATGGCGATTTGTACCATGGTGGGTGCTTTTGAGACCATTTTACCAATTTGATAGGTATATGTTTTTTACGCAAATCGTAAAGCATACTATAAAAGAAATCAGTAGCATCTTCCATATGTCTCCTATTAAGTTCATAATCCCAGTTAATTGCATCTAGACCGTTCGATATAGATTCATAATCTCCATTTTGATAAATAATTTTGTTGCGGGGCTTTGGGGAAAGGGTCCGGAGCTCTATAAGGTCTACAAATATAACTAGAGATTTATGGTATGGGTCTTCCGGCACAAGGGGATCAATACAATTTGATATAGATATGTCAATGTTTGAAAAAACTAAATCTAAAATTCGATTTTTACAATTACTATAAGAGTTAAATTGAGATAGATTGCATAAATTTAATTTGTCAACAAAATCAATCTGTGTATCACCTTGAATGTTATTAGGAACCAAATACTTGTCAGAATTTGTTTGCATCCAGTCTAAATTCGGCAGATTGAAGTAGCCTAATATTATAAATTTATCCGTAGCATTACTAAGAACGGTGTCGACAAGCTTGTCAGAAAAAAATTTCAATTGTTCAGAAAATGAGTTGCCCATACTTTGATTACACATATAGACTGTACAAATATGAATGTTGTAGGCTAAATTAGGTTTATTGTGTTGTAGCACTAGTGTAATCCATATATCTTCAGCTGAAGAGCACCATTCGTATCTCACTTCTGCCGGGAGATCACGGCGCACAGCTATTAATACGCCACCTCCTAAAGTTTGATTTGTTTCCGAATAATTTATATCACGCCTCCATACTAAGTATCGGTCATCAAAAAGTTCACAATCCCCCACACCTTCTATAAGCCAGGTCTCTGTTAAACACACCACATCATAGCAATTTAAGCTTACGTTCCTTCGAAACATAGACGTCTTGGTCCTCAGTCCCCGCACGTTTTGGTAGTAGAAAGTGATTACCACCATTTTGAGACATTTACCATAACATAAATATTAATATAACACTTAAATTTCAATTCGAGGCGCATAATAACTAATCTTAACATGAATACGTGCAGTAAATTATGATGCAAGCTGTATATACTTCTATTTTGATTTACATAAGCTACAGCGAAAAGATGACTTGATTTAATAATATTTCTAACAAGTGTGGTCATAAAATAAAGACAATAATGAACCTTAAAGAACCTTAATACATACCAATAATGAACTTTAATACAAAGAGTATAAATTAAAACTAAAACTAGCAAAAATGAATGCTTATTTGAGACAAAAGGGATTGGCGATAAGCGAACAAAGGACATCGTACGATCTTTGGAGTAAACAAGTGCGCTTCTCAACCTGAGCCAGCACATGTTATGAAATATATTATAATTAATTAATTTGACAATTTCTTTAAATCCGCGTCTGATTTTATATTTATTACTGGGGAAGTAGTGTTTTTCCTTATAACCTTTCTTGCAACCTTTCACCCATGTAAATGCAAAATTTTTCTCTTTTAATAAAACCTTCGTTTTATTTAATAGACTTTTATTATATAAAGTGAGATGATCATTTACGAATATCCTTTTATCGCCAGTTAAGCCTAGTTCGCGGCAGTGAATGGCTTGCATGTTCTAGCGGTCGCAACAAAGTTCTCTTTAACATATCTATTATGAAGGGAGACTATAATGTTTTTGGTTGTTTGGTCACCTCGCGTTGGAACCCTCATAATATAATTTATGTGGTCCTTGACCACCTTGTAGTTTATAATTGTACTGATTTTGGTTACATATGCATAAAGGTTTTCAGAGGCAGTGAAGGGAACACCTTTAATTTCGACATTGTTGAGGCGAGACCGCTGCTCATCTTCGTTTGCTCTCTTCTCTAGTTGGGCTACGCGATTTTGCAATGAAGATATCTCTTCCTTTGCAGTCTGTAGTGATTGAACTTCTTGTCCCAGACTGTCTAGTCTACTCGAGAGCGAAGCGACGGAATGGTGAACAGATTCCACGGAATATTTCAAATCACTGAACTCGGCCTTTATTGATTTTAAATCACTTAGTTCTTCTTGAATTTTTTTGACGCTTTGTACTAGCGCTGGCATAGTCGATATCTGTTCTGAGAGGTATTTTAGTTCATGTAGGATACCTTCCATTTCAGGGCTTCTCGCAAGTGCCGGACTAGAGTTCTTGCATGCGCTGCATCTCCAAGTGGATTTTCTTTCCCCTAACTTGCGATATCCAGACTCCGTTATTCCGGCGCAGGGGAAATCATAACGGTTGAAGCAAACACTGCATTGCACTCCGTCTCTGAACTCACTGTTACACTTTTTACACTTAAACATTTTTGCTAATTATATTTGTCTAAGTACAAGCAAAGATCAATAAAAACTTTGAGAATCACAGGTGATGTTTGAATAGGCGTGCAGATGTCTTACTAGTACGGTGTCTACCGGTCGACTGTATCATATATATATTTATATGCATTTGGTAAAAACATGTTATTTTGATATTACAAACAGATATTTCAATTTTATTTATATGTAT
>DWNE01001139.1:0-23355 GCA_018249875.1 Cecropterus toxeus | reverse complement strand
GCTAGTAAATAACCTATTTAAATATATATATATTGTAATAGTTTTACTGGACTATTTTGACAAAAAACATATAAGCGTTAAATTAAATATACATCATTATCAACAAAAATTTCGTTTTAAGCAATCTGTTTTTTTTTTCATGTTTTTATCGATGTTACTAGTATATTGTTTTATATTGCACTTCATGGAGACAATTTGTAGATGATTTTAATATTTTAATTTGAAAGTTTGAATGATGAATTCGTCAAAAGAAAGCTACCTAAAATTTATAAGAGCTACCAATCTTATTTTCAGTTTATCACACTGCAACCCTATCAATTTCTAATTAAGTACATTCATTTAGGTTGTTATTCTGGTTGAATTCTATAAAAAATAAATTATTTAAATAAAAAAAAAATGTATTTTCTTTATTAAACAAAGTTATTTTCAGTGAGTTAATAGTTAATAATGTGTTAAAATTTAAATTAATTCTTTTTAAAATTATTTTTAGCAATGTCTAACGGTCAACGTTTTAATCTACCAAATCCGTTTAATAATTTTAAACATTGAATGAAAATATTTATATTTGTTTAAATGAATATTCTGAAAGTAGCCTTATAAGTTACTCGTACATTCTATAAACTACAGTCATCACTGTAAAAGCGTAAGGTAAAACGCATTTCCTTTGCGTTCAAAGTTTTGTTGCTGAATCACACTTTGATGTTTATTTCCAACGACACCATTTCGCTTAGTGTTCTTTAGAGTCAGGTAATGGACATTACTCTTATTTATATATATTATTTATGAAGATTATAAACAAGTTTTTTTTTATAAGATGTAAGCATCGAAAAATTAATGTAAGTATTAAATTACGATATATTTGCAAAACGTACAGTTACTAGAAATAACTAACGGTTCTGGGAGTTTTAATTAGGGATTTTGTTATAATAATCAAAAATAAATTCTAATAAGTATGTAAATGTGGGTCTTATTACTTGCAGGATTTTATAACAGACAGATACCGGGACAGGTGCACAAAATTTCTATTCAAATGTACAATATGTACATATTTGTATGTACGTATAATATTTTTTTCCATTCCCCTTACATTATCTCGTAGGATGTTCTGTATCGGTTGGCTTAAGGCCCATATAAGCCGGGGGCGTCGGGCAGAATTTTGTATCATAAGCCTTGAAGATATCGAAGACAGTAATATTGTCACAAAATATATACACGACCAAAAGATACTTTCTGGTTTATGAGAACAACATATTTCGGGACGGAAAAAGCAGCCTTAATTAACGATGATGACAATATGAAGTAATTTATACAATTTATACTACAGGAGATATTATAATTTATGGATATAGATTATAGAATTTTGGTCCATTGTTGGGTACGAGCCTCTGCTCGTTAATTAATATGTGGCTATTTACTATTCATCGTAACATATTTTACCAGGCTGGCAAAGTACCGATTTTAAAAAACTTTACCCTTTTTATAATAACATGAACCGAGTAATGATATAATGATATAATTTCTTTAGTTGTTAACTTTGCCTTTATGAAGATAAATCTGATGAAATAAAACATGAGCTGTTTTATTTCTTGTAAATATTTCTTGCTTAAAAATGATACTGCTAAATTTGTATGTGTCCCTCCGTAGGACTAAACATAATTGGACAAAAACATATTTAATTTACGTATAATCGTAAATCGTTTGAAGGAACACTTAAAACGTGCGACACGGCGACCCGCTTCATACTAATATATAGATAAATATCAAACATTTTATCTTTCATTTCCGTTTTCATTATCTAGTTGCTTGCAGTATCGGAGTCGGTTGGCTTAGAGCCCATATTAGCTCCGGGCCGCGGGCCAACATCTTGTATTGTAGGCATTGTGTTCATGGGACGATCATAACGCGAGCTAAGTTGCATCGCAAGTGCTCTGGACTGCCACGCCAAGTTAATTATATAGGCAAATTGAGTTATTAACAGTTTGGGTTTGTTATGTAAGACAATAATGGCAACGATACTCTGAATCAATGCAAAGCTATAAAAAAATCATATAAAAGTTCTCTGAGTAGAGTTTAATTTAAAAACAGATGGTTTCAAATGAATATTTTTGTAAATTAGGAATCTGTAACGAAAATTTGGCATACACAATGTTGCATAACCGTAGTTAATACAGCGCAAAATATTTTAAAGCCTCCGCTTTTGCCAAATTTTAATAGAACTCTACTTTCAATTAGTGATAGCATTAAATATATACATAGAAGAACGCAAATGAAATAGAGACAAGAAAGAGAAAATATTAAGCTTGCGTTTTTTAAATGTTGGTTTCTAGTATACCATCTGCTCTGCTTCAAGGACTTCCAAATTGGAAGCTTTTGCCTGCGCCTGTTGATGATCATACTGGGCATGGATGTCCATCTTCTGAATTAAGTAGCAGTCCTGCAGTTTGTAGCATACATAAGTTAATGTATGCTACCAAGCCATACTTTCGAGAGGCTAGTAAACGATACCGGCGTATGCACTGAAATAATTCATTTTTATATTTTCCATACGCACATTTCGAAGCAATAACAATTATATCACAAACAGAACTCAGCATCGGTATTTACGAAGTGCGCCTGTATAGTGTTAACGACTTTTGGCAATGGTTCACTGTCCGGGCTTCGGCTTGTTAAGTCTAATTTATTTTCGTTGCAATTTTTATCAGATATAAGGGCTCTAACATCATTTTTTCCATACACATAACGGTAATAAATTTTCTGGATTTTAAAGTTTCGTAAAGAATAATATTTGTTGGTACTGTTGGCTGAGGCAAATCACTAATGAGCATCCTTTGAAGCTAAGGGCTGATTTGAAATATACTCAGGCTGATATTAAACGACAAACTGATCAAAGTAAGTCTTTCTGTTATTCAAATTACAAATAAACTAATAACTCTAAGTATTGCAAAGAAATTTGAAATAAAGAAATTTGAGATAATGAACCTAAACCGTCATACGTACGCTGAGATCTAAACAATAAACAAACTGTTTCCTACAGCAATGAAACTCGGGTACGCTAGAACATCTGACCTCAAGCACATTAAATTTCGCAATGGACTATTAATATAATAATGGATATCAGTTATTACTCCCCAACTTCAGCTACCGAAATATTTTGCAGAATAATTTCAGGACAATAATACAATTAGTATGATTTTCAAAGGACTTAAATAATTATTTGTTCGTGTAGTTTTATTTCATAACTAATTAATCATCGACCCATCATTGTCCTATTGCTGCACTGTCAGATTGAGTAAAGCTAGCTATCTGCGTGATAGCTCATCTACGTAATGAGCTATCACGTGAAATAATGGAAACCGCTTCGCCATACGTACAACATGACAGCGGTCACAATTCCAATCTGCAGTGGGTTCCGGTTTCGACAACAGCCAGACAAAAATTCGAATAAAATTAGGTCTTTAGATTTAGCCAGGTGGTAGAACCAATGTAGTCCGATTGAAGAGGTAGAACCGTCACACCAAACTCTAGTGTGACGCAGTTCTTGTGTTTCAGTCAAAGGCTTGACAGTTTACATTATATGAGGCGACCATCCTAGTCCTCGGGAGTGGCAACGCACCTGTGATTGACTTAAGATCGAACCCCTTTTCTATTTGAAGTTGCTTACGTCCAATGTTACTTAAGTCCATGGGCGGCAGGGGCCACTTACCATCAGGTGGCTGCATGCTCGTTTGTTAGTCCAATGTGATAAAAAAATCTCTGTTCTGGGTCTGAATGTTTGTATATTCGTCTTTGTGGGTTTTCACAGCACCCACGATACAGGAGAATCCTAGTGGGCGATGGCTGTTGAATGGGTTACTAATTTAGTTTAAGTCGTTTAAATTTATATGCACATTACTTCAAAACATAATTATTTATACCGATACGTACTTAGTATGTCTCGTAAAGTTGTACGTATAACAATTCCTATGGCACATCCGCTATATAGATATTTGTTTTTTTTACCCGCGTGCATCAGAAGGAGGATAATGTTTTTATGATAAAGAAGTAGCAAACGAGCACGCCGCCAACCTGATGGTGAGTGGCTACTGCTGCCTATGGACGTCTGTAATTAACCCTGTCAAAAGAAGATAAAGTTGATATCACTTGAGAATCAAATTGGAGTGTCTTGGAAAAATTTGTACCGCACAATTTAGACCAATACACAAAGCTTATCTTTGCAATGATTAGACAGATATGGGTTTGGCAGTGAATTACTCTCTACTTCTTATGAAATAAGTAAATCATAACATGTTTCATAAATATTATATACGGGCTTTTTAACCGGCTCCTGCGTATGAAAGACACACGAGGCATTATAATTTTATCGTCAAGAGTAGCCAGGTATTTATGGAATTGGTTGCAGATATTTATGAATGGTAGCCTCCACTCATCATGGCTTATTACTACTACGACTACACGCCTAATTGGTTACTTCACTTTGACGACCCGCGTGGCGGAGTGGTCATACCGGTATGACACGCGGGTTTCTGGTTCGAACCCCGGCCAGACAGACATCTGAATGATGAATTTAGATTTCTGTGCTGGGTCTGGGTGTTTGTGTATTTGTCTTTGTGTCTCTCCATGGCACCCACAACACAGGACAAAATCCTATGAGTGTAGAAAGCGTTATTCACTATCACATTCTATATAAATCACAATCTATATAAATCGTTCAAAAACCGGATATAATTTAACATGTCTGTTTATCAAAAATTCGCAAGCGAACCAAAACGTTTTAACATGTGATTAGACTAAATCAACACTAGAAACAGTTACTATTCCACATAAAAGTTTCATACTCAGAACTCGATGGCGACAGGTGTTTTTAACGGCCATTCCGAGATTTTAGCGTCGGAAGATTCGCCATTAATCTCGTTCGGACGCGAATAGAAGTGGCAAAGCAAACATAGTGTTACAAAACCTTTTTATTGCTTCTGTTCTTAAATCACAAGTGTGCTGAAGCTGACAGATTAGTGTAGTTGCCTTGGATGTGAATAGTTGAATGAGGAAATAATGTTACTATTATAACTACTATTAAACTATTAGAACACGGCTCAGAATATTAAATTTATCATCTGTTTTTCCCGTATATTAATATTTATTCACAGCGAAATTCTTTATACATGCAGTGATAATATACTCAAATAATAAAATATACTCAGTATATAAGCAGACGTAATGTAAATAAAAAATACATTATTATTTTTTCTACTTTTCAAATTTCAAATTCTTGCTGACACACCTTTATATTCCTAAGACGCCTATAATTTTGAAAAATCAAATTTACCTACATATGACTTATCAGTAAGCAAACATTACTTCTGCTTTTTTTCATGTCATTTCAGAAAATATGACAATATGTAAAAAAATAGTTTTTTTTTTTTTATTAAAGCAGCAACGGAGTATGCAGTCCACCTATTCGTAAGTGGTGACTACTGGTCATGGAAAAATGTCAGTGACTTCATATAGAACAGAGGTTCTATGTGAAGTCGATCACCAGCGTTGCTAATTACGAGGTCTGAGATGGTCGCGTCATATATAAGTGAAGTTGTGACTATCTAAAAATTATATATTAATGCATTCTGCATTCCTATAATTCATTTCATCGTACAGCCTTGTATTAATTTCTGTCAAATTAGTTACACTCCGATTCAGTATTCATTAAAACTGTCTTACAATAAAAACCATTGTTTCAATGCGGCTTTCTTGTTCCTTTCAATTATTCCGTCCTACGTGTGCGCCTCTAACCAGGAGTTTACTTTTTGTATTGACTTAACACTTCGTCAATGTTTTTTGATCGTGACGAGCTGGAACCCACACTGCGATCTTCCTTTTTCACCCGACGGCGGTTGAATTATTTCTGCCTTAACACGTTTAACTGACTTGCGATGTATGACTGGCATTATGGAATCAGCACATCAAAACCAAGCTCGAGGGGAACAAGTTTCGTCGTAATTGAATTTCCGAAATCGGCAAACTTGTGAGGCAATTTTTCTTGTTACACATAAAGTGGCAAATGAGCATCCAGTGCATGTTAAACTAAGGGGACTGATGTTATGCGCTGTTTAATTTAAATTTCAATAAAAGGACATCCGGATTTCTTTCCGACACTGACAAGAGAGATCTTATATCCAAATTATCGTGTCAGAGGAACGGCCGCAAATGAATTATGAATTTGTAATTATGCGGATAGTTTAAGAATTTGGACAGTGTAATTAACAATAGGTTTCATATAACTTATTGTGTTATGATTGTGGTTTTTTGCTACAAATGAACAAAATATAAAACAAATTTATAGCTTGATAATTTAATTTTTTGAATAAGGTAGCATTGTATTAATTAGTAAATTGATTAATGGATTATAGCATTTGGGCTAATTCCACAGTCTTTATGATTATTAACCTTAATTAAATTTAAATATGTAAACATGAATATATTTATGGACGGTATTCAAGGTTTGGCATTTAAATAAAATACAATATCTAAAAATTAAACATAGCAAAACAAAATAAGTGTGCCCTTTTATTTGATTCCACACAAAAAATAACCAACTTAACGGGGAATGTGCCGAAACTATTCGCTAAAAGCATTTGTTAACACGCTATCGGCTCGTGTATAACAAAAACTGACTAACAGCATTCTAGTGGTTGTTCAAATGTCTGTGATTTTGTTGGTGTTTGCTTGCGAACGCCGCTTCGCTTAGTTCAAACGTTTTACACGTGACGACATCCTAAGTAGCTTGCAGAACGATGTATCGACGACTTCTGATCACAAACGTACAATACTTACAAATAACGACAATACTTACAATATTAAAAAGTTATTTTATTTGGTTGTTTGAACGCGCTCATCTCAGGAACTACTGGTTCGTATTGAAAATTTATTATTGTATTAAATTGATCATTTATTGAAGAAGGATACAGGCTATAGATCACGCTATTATTACATATTTTTTCATATGTAGTAGCGGGTGAAACAACCGAAAACAGCTAGTATTGTCATAAATAGCCACTTAGACTATGTTTGGCAATCAGATAAACTTAAGTCCTTCCGTCATTCTTAAACTTATATCTTGGCCTATGCTAAGTAAGATATGGCATAATTTTAAGGTCGAGATAAAACAAAATAATATTACCGTTATATGACAGATAGATTTCCAGGAGGGAGAAACAGTGTAGTTCGACCGAGGAAATACCACTGCAACACCGATTCTAGCATGAAGGATTTCTTGCATTTCGGTGGAAGATTGTGCATGCGGCCCACTTATACATGAGGGAACATCTTAGTCCTTGGGAGTAGCAATAGATCTGTGATCGACTTTAGATAGAACCCTTGTTCTATATTAAGTTGCAAACATGTTCGTAGGAGGCAGTAACCACTTATCATGAGATGGATTATGAATATAAAATTATTGAATAAATTTTGTGAAAAAAAAAGTACCGGTAACTCAGTAAGTAGAATGTTGCCTTATGCATAATAATCACACGTGCGGAAACTCTACATAAAAATCCGGTTAAATTTAAAAATGTCGTTACATTCAGTCGTCACTTTCCGTCGTGCTGTACAAGCCCTCGAGCTAACAAGCCGGCAACTGTAGTTCTTAAGGCTTCAGAAAAAACTTCTTAAAGAATTTCTTTAAATTTCGCGCCTCGAGCGCGTAGCGTGTCGTTAGCGTGCCGCAAAAAATCACTCAACAAATAAGGAGAATTTTAATAAAACCTGCCGATGCGAATCGAAACAATCACACTTAGCTTCATTGTAAGCGGACAGAACGACAAACATCCGAACAATATACATTGTATTATGTTACGTCCATCGGTTTAACTGACGAACAAAGAAATCGAACGGATTGTTACAATCGCGAATAAAAAAGTTATTGGCATTGATTTATAAGTTTAAAAAATATTCAATTGAAGCCCAAGGATTGCCGCATTTCGACTTATTTCAATAGATAAAATTCAATTTATTAAGCGACTTCCCAAAGAAAGAGAGGTTATCTATTCGTTTTAGGCAAGTTGAAACCATAAAAAACATATTTTACCAATATGCGAATCTTGAACCTATTGCCAGTGTTTGCGGTTATTTCGCTTCTGTGCAGCATGTGACATGTACGACAAAAATATGTTTTAGGCAAAATAAATTGTATTTTTATATCTTCTTTTAAACTCAAATAATAAAAAAATCCTGACTATCTTATAAGTTTTTATTATGCGCAAATAATATATTTTTGGCATTCTCAATTTTTATAGAATATGCGTATAAACTATAAGTACATTCACAATATATTCTACCAATTTTGAAAACGTTATAAATGTCTGTCAACGGTAAACGTAAAGTAGACGCATTATGATTTCAAAACTCTGTTTAAAGCATATTTTATCTAAATTCGACGGATCAAGATAAGATTGCTAGGTTTTATAGCGGAATCAAACATAATTACATGTGTCAATGTGCCTTACACGGTGGAATTTTGTGGTCCCATCAACTTTCCCTATACAGAAACATGTCCATCAGCAGTTCCATAAAATGTTATCTTTAATTGAATAGTGTAGAACAAACGACTAGTTTAAATTCCATTATTCATGTGCAAACTTAAGAAAAACTGATACTGATATCGGCTGTATAAAACGGAGCCAACTATTTTCATATTTATGAGATCGTAACAAGTTCTACGTCGAAAATTTAGATATCAAAACACTGTTTGATTTTGAAAATCAAAAGAATTTTATCATCATTTTTGTATATCTGGGATCGGTTTATGAAATTTAACTGTTGTACTTTTTATTTTTTCGTAGAAACAGCACTGATATAGGTTTATTAAATAAGATGATGTATCTTCTTAATTATTACAAAAAAAAACATATTCTACTTATATTGTGAGGAATGGAGTACTATAGAGTCCTATATTATTTTCCTATAGTGAAAATGGAGGTACTCGAGGAATTACTTATGAATTACTACTTATATTAGTCTTGAGTCTGTGTGTTTGTTGTGTTTTTGTGTGTGTATTCATAGTAATTATGATTAAGATAAAAACTAACAGTTTATGAGGACTGTTTTAATTAAAAAATAAAAATGGACTAAAAAATAACATTTTATAAAAGAGTTTTTGTACAACAAAAGGCGGAAGAACATTTTTAGCGTTCACTGTTACTAGTTTCAGTAGAGGTACCGTACACGTTAATTGATCAACACACGTCAGAACGGGGTAATTTGTCAAATTATCAATAAGCCATCACCGATATCGTGATTTACCCAGCTTCATTCGAGGCCATTTATATTGATATGCTTCATTGTTTCGGGTGTCAAGATATTCATCAATCAGAATTTACAGTTAGCGAGTGAATGGGCGTTACTGGGAATGTTATATTTAGGTTGTACGTTACGAATGCGTCGGTAATGTCGGTCTATTATAATTTGATTAATATGATGTATTGTTCCAAGCTACCTGTTGTAAGATGTTATCCGACGTGCTCGTACGGTCGTTGGTGATAAGTGTAATATATATGCATGAATATTAACGGTATTTCTTTTTAACAGCACATATTAATACTGTGTTATTTGAGTTTGTGCATGCAAAAAGTGTGTATCAAATTTACACACCGCAGAAATGGAACTTAGTAACAATAAACAATAAAATATCGCAAATTGTTCCAAGTTTATACTTCTAAGCATAAGAGTTAAAGACGTACGCGTTTTCAAAAATCGATTTAGTAAAAACTGCAGGCCATATTTGGAGATCTTATTTTGCATATACTTGCTTGCTTTGCTCTAAGCGTGAGTAAGAGTAATGGGATATAAACAAATAACTCAATACTATTGGATATTTGGAGTATACAAAGTGTACCCCGAGAGAAGTACCCATCTATCTCCATACGCAATAAATATTTCTATAAACGAGTACTTTCTCGACACTTTACGTAGCTCACGGTCACGAGCAGAAAATTATCGAAGGACCTTCACAAGGCCCAGTACAAGCATGTACAAATGTATAATTTGCAATCAAAATAAGTGAGAATAATTCCATATAATGACGAGCAATCATGAAAACTTAAAAGGCATTATAAGAAACCGGATTACTGGAGGCGTCTCAATTTTACACTTTACGGGTCATAATAATACTTTACTTTTGTGTATGGAGATAAATATTAGTAAATAAGGGTCGGAGTACTATAAAGGTAGTACTCAACTGACTCTGCATTATCTCTGTACGTTTTTTTCCGAGGGGAAAACTTTTTTAAGGTACCCATCGTCTCGGGAGCGACGCGGTGTTTGTGTGTGGGATTTTTACCCACTTATGTATATCTACTTTACAATAGAAGAGTAAAAGTACTTGGCCCATTTATAATTAGTTTGAGCATTCCAATATCTTCAGGACCTGCATCCTCCGCTCTTACTTTAAGCGATGAATATTGCACATAAATCAATTGTATATTGATTAATTATTCTGTCTCTAAAATAAAATATAAAATTTTAAATATGGCATTTCATACTCATTTCCTAGTTTCAATAAACGATACATTTACTTATAATTTTATTTTTGTTAACGCTCGTGATGAAAATCCTCTACACCGTTTTGTTTTACATATTTTTACGACACATTCTCAACAAAGTCGACTAAAATTCCTTTAAAGTCTTTAAACAATCAGGTTAAACATATTCCAATTTATACACTTAAAACGAGAGGTCGCCAGCAGTTGGCAATGATCGATCAAATCCGGCGTTATCTTGGTGATTTTTCTACATTTTATGGACCCGTGTGGACCTCTTGAGCGGAAACTATTCGAGAAATGGTATCTATTCTAATCTCAAAAGTTTATGTCGGCTATACATTACTGTCGGCGCTAACGCATCAGATGGTAATAATATGGGAGATTCCAAATACATTGCTTTAATTATACAAGATATCGATCGGTATTTGTATTATCGTTTTTTATGATGAAAAGTGCAGGGGACTATTGGAGCCTTCGAATTATTCCCCGTTAGCGGTAGCATGGAATTTTATTGTGTTGTGAGTACCAATCCGTCATAGCTAATGACACGTGTGTTTGACTTATTAAAATTTTGGTTTTGGTATAAATTTTCTAACATTGCTTGACCTGGTTTGTGATGCTAACTAAAAAAATATATAAAAAATGATAGAGTCAGTTCAGTTAAATGTTTGTCAACTGTTACGTAACATTTTTTCTTAAACACATAGGCGTAGGGTACTGCAAATTAGGTCTGACGGCCCGCGGTCACGATGCCAGACAGACATCAGAATAATGAGTATAGATTCTGTTCTGGGTCTGAATGTTAGAGTATTCATCATTGTATGTCCATGGTACCCACGACACAGGAGTAAATGCTAGTGTGAGGCTATGATTGACAAAAGTAGCGCTTTTGTCAATCATAGCCTCACACTAGCATTTGAGTGTACAAATGTATTATATTTGATAAAAGTAATTAGCACTTATCACAAGATTCATTACTTGTATCCAAGACTAGTCATTTAACAAAATGTATCCAAAGAGATCCAAAGCAAAGGCTTTAACAAATTAAGGGTACCTTTCAAGACTTCATAACTCCAGTTAATTGGAGCACAAACATTTGCAAATTGGCATCCTGGGGCTCATAAATCGCTGCAGTAAAAATATATCAAATGTAAGTTATCATTAGATAATGTCATTAATACAAGTGTCAAAATAATAGTCGTATAATATTCACGGTAGAAAAAATGAACTATCGTACATATTTGTTCTTAGCGAAAGCTTAAGTAGGTGGTACGTTTCAAATTATTTCGTCACTTATACTTCAAGTACAAGTTTGTCTTTATAGAAGTGAATGTATGTGATTTAATGTATGTGATTTAAAAGAAATGTTATTTACAAATGTATTTGCATGAATTTAATAAAAACAAATACCAGTCGTGGCTATGCATATGATTAGATCTTAGTTTAAATCCCACGGCCTAGCAAAATTCATCGATCAAAAGAGGCAAGAATAATAACTCTAACACTTGTGATGCGTATCTACAGATTACCAAAATTATTAATTATCTAGGTCTATAGATTAGTCTACGACCTCCAACTAGTAGGTAATACGTAAACTTTATCTTTCCTTAATATTAATTATAGTGTAACAATAATGCTATGTTGACAATGTAGTTTTCTTATGTAAAGATAAAGTAGTTACATTATTAGAAATCTTATAACTAAACACCGAATGCTTAAAACGTTTTTTTCATAATTTTCGTTCAGTTTTCCTCAAAATCATCAAGTAAAAGTATTATAATGTATGTATGTATATATTTTAGATTGGTGTATTTTCCTACTTACTAACTTTCATTTTATGCCCATATTATCGTGGTACAAAAAGTCATCAATATTTTTTCCCTACTAGGAATTTCTATTTTTAACCTATGTCACTATGAGAAACACAATTCTAATAATGTGTCATATGTCACAATCCGTCAAGCCGTTTGGAGTGTTTACCACAGAAATGGACATACATATACACATTGCCTCGAAAAACAAACTGCTCCATCTTCTTACATAGTTCTATTTACTAGCTTTCATTTGATACCCATATTGTCGTAATAGTTAAAAAATCGTCCCTCTCTCCCCTTTTTCCTCTATTTCGAGGCGCCATTTTTTATAATTGTGTAGCCTATGTCACTATGCAAACTGAGACGATTCTGAAGATATGTCATACGTCACAATCCGTCAAGCCGTTTGGCCTGCAGCGTGTGCCAAAGATATGGACATACATACAAACATACGTACATACGCTCGAAAAACATTACCCTCCTTCTGAAGCATTCGGGTAAAAATCCTACTTTTAAATATTTTAACATTATCGGTCTTCTTGCTCTTCGCTTGCTATAGGACTAGTAAACGCTGAACCAAGTATTTATTATGTACGAGTTAGGATTTACTATACCCTAATTGCGAAGATACATCGTTTAATTTTTCAGTGCTAACCTTAAATCGGCCAGCCATAACTTGTATATATTTTACAAGGGTTATGCGTGGATTTAAGCGATTATAGTTAAAATATTTTCAAATAATTAAATATTTAAATGCTATTAAAAGTTATTTGAAATAATAAGATCTGTTAAGGTTTTGTGGATAATCCTAATAGCAAAATTAACATAAAGGATGAAGTGAACTAAAATTTATTATGTTCCTTTTTAAATTAATAAAAAAGGAACTATACAATTTTACTAAGATATCATAAATAAATAAACTTGAATAATACAATTTCTTTAAAAAATAACAGCATAAAAATAACGTACGATATTTTTGCATCCATATGTATCTAAATAAAACAAGATAAAAAACATTTTGATATCCGGCTGTCCCATTTTTTAGTATTCCACGTTTTATTTTTGCCAACCCTAGTGCACGGGGGTCGTTAGTGGGACACTTTTTATGCGTGAGCGTCCCAGTTTGAACGCACGTGCCATCGCTTCCACGAATATGTTCGATACAATGAATTATGTACTACCGTAAATATAGAACTACTATTTTCATGTCCTATATTTCATACTTCACGATATTGCGATGCAAGAAACCTATTACCGGTTTGTGTATTCAATTTCAGCTATGTGTAGGTAAATTGCAATACTTTTACGTGCGTTAGAAAAGAATAGATGCTTTGTCTGTTTATTTAATCTAATTGTATAATAACTACGATACCACCTGCCGCAAATTTTCCAGCCACTCAGGGTTGATTGGTGTACAATTCAATAATGCCTGATGGCATTAAACTAACCCTATTGTAACTTTTTTATAAAGGTGCAATAAATAAGATAATAAGTTGGCATAAATATGTCATCATAACGTAAATAACGTTGAATTCATACAAATTAAGAAAAAAGGACAAATTGTTAATAATACAAATCGACTAGAAATATCGTACCAATCGATGACGATCTTGCATAGCACCACTCCCATACGACCTATAAATGCCGTAATAGATGTACAAAATCCTGTTGAAGTGCAATACTTCCTGTGTAATCCACTGCCTTTTCCAGCACGAATGCTAGACGCGGTGAATGTTGATAAAAATCCGCATTTATCAAGGTAAAATATATGTCCAGTAATTACCTCAAAGAACTAATTTATATTACAAATATTAAAATTTTAACATATGTTTATTAAAGTTCATGTATTTAACTATTCCCATATTACGATAACGCACGTTCCCCATTTTCTTTTAAAGAACATTTCGATTTTGCGACAAGAATCATGACTATAAATGGCAACTCGTAAATTACTCACGTGTGATATTTTTTATAGAAACCCATAATCCGCCAGAATAATCCAAAGCTCAGTCGTGTGTACCGCTCGAACTCAAGAGATAAGGCTTTACGAGGGCGCTGTGTCCTATAATTTTCCTTCCAAAAGCGTTATAACAAAACATCGACCGTATGTTTGCCTTTGGCTAAATGGTATCTCGTTTACGCCAACACGATTGCGATTTTGAAATCCTTTCAGGCCTTGATATGAAGCGTTAAGCTTGCATTAAACACACAATTTGCTACGTGTTGAAAGAAACGGTGAGAGCCCGAAGGCATTTCAAACTATCGTGCCTTCGCTCACTCTCGAATAGTGAAGCGACTCGAATAGGATCACAGCTTTATTCACAATTTAAGTCACTCGAGCATTTCTGCTACCTCACTCGAGTCATACTAAAGTTTTCGAATCACTCGAGCTGCAAGTGCAATTCGAGCGAAATTTATTTTAGTAATTTTTAACAAATACCTATATTAAAAGAGTGTCATTTTCAAATAGTATATGTGTACGTTGTAATATATACTTAGTAATACGTATAGTATTTAACACTTTTGTAGACTAAAGTTCAATTAATCTATTTACTAGCAAAACTACGAGATGAAAGTTTAAACCTGTCAATTTTGTTTGTACCTATGCGGCAGATAAGTAAAATATAGCAGAGATGTGACATCTACTGGCAACAGAATCGACTCGATGCGACGAGTGACTCGGTAACTCGAGTGAATACAGATTCGAGTGATTTTTTATTCACTCGAGTACAAGTGTGTCATCCACTCGAGCGACTCAAGTAAAAACAGAAATGGAGTCGCATCACTACTCTCGAATACCGCTCATTACCATTTATCCGCTGGAACACTGTTATTATAAACCAGTAAGGGCGCAATGATCGCGTCTACTTCGATGTGTGATTACGTTACTTTTTGTTTCGTTTGGTGTTCGTTTGTTGCTCCAAAATTGGATTGCCTTAAATGTATTTGAAACGAGCTTCCGCCGCGTTTTGTTTACGTTGAAATCGTATGAATTTTTGGTGTAAATTACAATTATCATTGATTCAAAGTAAAGTCCTTTTGAAATAAATATGACTTATTGCAACGAAAAAGTACTTATATATTAAGTATTAAGTAATAAGTTATATCAGTGTAGGACAACGCGATCAAAAGTTATATTAAAAACAGTTTAGTTTCATATTATATGTAGATATATAAGCGGAGATACGCGCTTATAAAAAAAAACTAATTTACAAAATTTATTCAGTGATTTCTTATAAAACTAAGTAGTCAACATATGCATTTGCTACGTATTTTGCATATAAAATGTATAAAATCTTTTACTGAGAATACAGAAGTAAATACGTCAAGACGTCTGGAGCCATAAAACTGCTCATTTTAATGGCAAAATTCGCTTAGCGTATATTTTAAAGACTCCTCGCTATTTATAAGACGAACCATATATTTGGGAAACTGCCACGAAAGCCCGTTTTCGCATAGCAAACGCAGGCTACTAGTTCATTAAAAAGATATATGCGGTCATTACGGAGACATTCAGCATATTACGCTAATACAAACCTTGTAGCCCATTAGAATAATTTGTTTGTGATAATATTGGGTACAAAGCACAAATGTTAATTTCTGAGAAATTCGTTGCATTCGAATTGCTTTTCACTGCAATAGTATTAAAATAGTACAAAAAATAAGCAAATTTGTAATTATTTGTCCGCTTTTTACTATTCTACAAATTCTAAGCACGAATTTTACCTGGCCTAACCAGTTGAAGTTAAATTTGCTGCATAATCTACCACATTAAACCATACCT
This sequence comes from Cecropterus toxeus, assembly GCA_018249875.1. Lineage (NCBI taxonomy): Eukaryota > Metazoa > Arthropoda > Insecta > Lepidoptera > Hesperiidae > Cecropterus > Cecropterus toxeus. The sequence continues at coordinate 7,228 of DWNE01001139.1, read as the reverse complement.
CTGAACTATTTTTCTACCAGCAGGTGTTTATATGTTCTATTGTTCGGGCAAATGTATATATGTGTATTTATAAAACAATTTTAATTGTTACAACACAGTAGAATTTACAGTTAATATTACCATAAAAATATGTGGTTAAAAAGGCAGTTACAAAAGGTGTACCATTTCACAACATCTGTATATAAGTTTGTTCAAGATAAGGATACAATTTAAATCGTAACTCCTGAAGCAGTTCTAAGTACTGAAGAGGTCAAGGTTCTAGTGTAGGGGTAACTAATATTTCGTCTGGCGTGACGCCAGTTCTAACGACAGGCGATGTGGGCAAGCAGCCAGGTAAGGGAAGTAGACAATTTCATGTCAGCATTCCGACTATAACAGGCCAATGAATAAGAATTCTGTACTGAATACTTATTAATACACCTATTTATATTTCATGTGTAATTTCAATGTGATTATGTTTATCTTTGTATTATATTATACCTACAATGAAGAATCGAACACGCAAATTGCAATGTCTTCAAAAGTTTTAGTTTTTTTGGTTTTAGACTGACATTTTCCTTATAAATCTCCGTTCAAAATTGTCGAAATTTCAGTTGCAAACATCTAAAACTAGTTAGTACTTCATATTTTACGGTTTTTTAGTTCTATTGTATGAGTTATGTTATTTATTCTATCGTATAACATAACAATATTTTAAATAAATTATACAACTTAGTGCTTTGACAAGCTTATGGATGGAACAATTACTAAGACGTTGTTTGCATTTTAGCTATTCTAAAAGATTTACTGATCCTCTTTTCGCCGAAAAAATAAAGTAAAGAAAAGAAAATAAGATTTTGCCGCAAAAAATTACCAACAAGGCCAATTTCAACTATCAAAAGAATATGCGTGTTTTATTTAATGGCCCTTCAAGTTAAACAATTTCTAACGAGCTTTTAAAGATAAATAATGCTTTACTAGGCGTTCAACTGAGACTAAGCCTGAGGCCGAAACTTTAATCGAGGTTCGCTTAGCTTCTGCGAATGATGTATGAAGAAACATGAACATCCATAATAAAGCTAATTTTCTAAACTGAAAATGTGGTTTGCGTTAGTCTTCCATCGCACGAGAAAATAGCTTTTCTTAAGAAATAGCCTCTGAGTTAAATTTTAATTCCCAATGCTATTTTTCATATAGAAAAGTTAAGTTGAAAGTTTGTAGCAAACTTTGCATACAAAAGAGATCAGCTGCACTCTTTTTGTTTATAAAATATTTAAAAAGCTACACTTTAGAGCGGACTCGCAATATCCGCTACGAGTCCAGTGGGAAGGAGTTATATAAACGGAAACAAGCCAGTTTAGCTTGCGCTGGTTTAGACATTATTGTTTTTGATTTTAATTTTGAAACAAACGAGTATGAACGGAATAAAAATATTTCCGTTAAATGCAACACGGTAGCCAATAAATATGAACTGTAGTTTAAACAGATGTACATGTAAGGTCCGCACGCAATTTGTTGTGACAAGAGGATGGTAAAAACATTATATAATATTTATATTCGGACAGAAATTCAATTTGCTGCCCCCTATAAGAATGTTTCGATAAAGAGTTCCTGACCAAATAGTATGCTCCGATATTTTGCTTTCTCCCTAAAATTGGCCGAACGGCAGTGTAAGTTAGGTTAGGTTAGGTTTTTCGCATAATGTAATGCTAAAAAACTATAATTAATAAAAGTTGTTGACCCCAAAAAGAGTCCTGAGGGACAGGCCTCCCCTCCCCCGCCCCTGATACCATTTAAAGCTTTATACGGTCTATGTACCCGGTGCCATTTACTTGGAAATTTTCGATGGTTAGAGTCAACCAATTTCGAAATCTCTATTTGTACATTGAAAGCCCGATAAAACAAACGTATTGGGTTCACAAAACGGATGCAAATCTAAATAAACGTGTAAGCCAAGGTATTCCTAGTATTCTACTATACAAGGGCACATTCTATTAATAAAGTATATATACAGAAATACTAATAATTTCCTGAAGATAGAGTGAAACAAAGTTATGTGCAATAAGGTATTATTGCACATAACTTTGTGTTACTGCTACAAAAAAGGCATTTATTATTATTTATTTATTTATATAAGAATGAAGTAACAAACGAGCATGCAGCCCACCTGAAGGTAAATGGTTGCTACTTTTCAAGGACATCTGTAAGCAACTTCATATAGAACAGGGGTTCCATCTGAATTCGATCACAGATGCGTTGCTATGCTACTCCCGAGGACTACTCTAAGAAGGCCGCCTCATATATAAATGAGCCGGCAACTACACTCCTCCACCGAAACACAAGAATTGCTTCATGCTAGAAATAAGTGTGGTGGAATTTGAATAGTTACTTATACCCACAGAAGTAAAAAAAATGATAGGATCTACTGGGAAAAATATCGAGTATGAAAGTTTCTGTATCAGCTTAAAGGCATCTGTACAACTATCATGGTAGGTGAAGACGCTCTAATTCCTGCATCTTCAGATATTCCACTTCACTTGTTTAGAATCTACCTCGCCATGTTTATTAAGGATTTCCAGTAGACATGATCCTTCAAAGGGCTCGTTTTCCACCGTGAAATTCAATTAGACTTTGTAGAATGATTCGCTTCTACGGTTGAGAACTGTGTTCTAGAATTCACGACCAAATTGCGATTAATACGTCCGGTTCTTGTATATAATATATAACTAATATAAAGGACATACCATATTAAGTCCTATTTTGTTAATAAATATTTGTATATCCTCAATTATAGAGAGACTAAATTAACTTCTAGCAATATTTTATACTTTGAAAATCATAATATTTTACCATAGCTGCCAAACCAGAACAAAACAGTTTTACACTGCAACTAATGCTACTAACAGTACTAAAATATAGAAAAGCACCAAATAGAGTACAATTTTAAAATAAAATGAATTTCACATCGTTGGAATAGAAAGCATCTTGATCCTTAAACCATAAGCTCATACTCGTCTATTATTATTGCATTTACCCTTGCTGGATAAAAAAATAGAATCAAGGGTTAAGCTATTTTTACACAAAAAAGTCAGCAACAAAATTTGTTTTGTATATGTAGTCACTGTGCTCAGATACAGATACATTGACCTTTTTTATAAATATGAAGTAGCAGACGAGCAAGTAGCCCACCTGGTAAGTGGTTACTACCGCCCATGGAGATATGTATGCAACTTCATATAGAACAGGGGTTATATTTGAACTCAACCACAGATGCGTTGCCACTCCCTAGGACTGAGATGGTCGCCTCATATAAAAGTGAGCCGGCAACCACACCCTTCTACCGAAACGCAAGATGTGCTACACGCTAGAAATAGGTGTAGCGGTGGTACTTCCCCGGTCGAACTACATTGTTCTACTACCTAGCAAAAAACTTAAAATCTAAAATACGAAAAGTTAATAAAGTTGCAATGAGGAAATTTCGACGAGAAAACAAAAACAAATATTAGTAGTTCTTCTTCTACGAAAATAACGATATTTGATAAGCATTTGAAAATACTAGTTATTTTTAGTATATAAAGTGTCAGTATCATCATATACAGAAGCTATGCTGTCGTAGTTACACAAATCACTGTCACACAGTGTCCACCAGTGGTTATACAGGGGCTCGCTCACACAACCACGCCACATGTAACCTTCACTCCTAACAGCTTTCACTGCACATATTTCATCGGATGTGCATACTTGATGTGGTAACATAGCGCTGAAAAGAATAGATAAATATAGACGAATAAGTACTAATAGCAGGTACTATAGATCTAAAGATATTTTTTTTCTATTGATCTGGCAGCCTGCGGCTCTGGCACTAATATCTACAAATATCTCTGATTTTCCAATGTTTTATTAAGAATTCCATTCTCGCATTTTTAACGCTACCCAAGTTTACAAAAGATATTTCCAGACTGAATATATATAACGATATTCAGTACACAGTTTATCGTTAATAAAAACTAACGTTAGGTTGGATCCGAATACTTTTTAGGTAACATAAAAATAAACCTATCGTACAACGAAATAAAACACGTACATATTACCCTCCAGACAATTCGCATCAGCAACCATATCTCCTGTTTTGGCAGTAACATTAACTTCACATCTCAAGCATGACATATCTTTAAAAATGGATTCACGAAAACGTTTTGCACGTGATAGTTCAATAACGTTTTCTATCCAATCTCTTTTGTTCGAAAATATGTAAGGCATTTCGGAGATAGAAATGTAGTTGCAGAGATTGCAGGCACATACGAACATAGTTAGATTGTGATTTATGTTGAAACACCCACGGTCGATTATTCCAAAAGGCGTGTGTTGGGAGTAACATAGATCATCCTCACGTTTGCAAAGTTTTGACGGTATCCTGTGGGATGACATTAAAAGATTTGTATTATTATGAACATCTCTATTGAGCTATAAACCTTACTCTCTCTTTTAAATTCCAAAGCAGGGCACCCAACTGATGCATCAATTTCCAAAATTAACTGTTTACAAACTTTAACTTAGAGTATCTATATATATAAAAGGCAATTCCGACTCACTGACTTATATATCAACGCACAGCCGAAACTACTGTACCTAGAACCTTGAAATTTGGTAAATGGGTTACTTTTATGGTGTGAGTGAGCGATAGGAAAAGATTTTTAAAAATTCAACTCCTAAGGGGCTAAATAGGGGTTAAAAGCTTGTCTTTATAAAAATGTTTAATATAAATTTTAAGAATGATAATTATTTAAATACATACATGTACAGGAAAATTACTTTTATTCAAGAATATATGTAGTAAATTTTAATTAAGTAAGATATTACAAGTAATATAAAACGTATCGATTTACGAACAATTTAAACTTGGGATTATTACAGTTTTCATTCATAACATTATCGCAAGCTATACATGATAAGCCAGAGCCTTCGTCTTTAGTCAATGAAGATACATCGATAAAAGAAAATTTTATAGACTTCAGAGCTAAATTTTCAAGTTGATGGCCTATCTTTGTGTCTTTTTTGATAAACTTTAACAATTGCATCTCTGTTTTGTTTGAACTATTCAATTTCGGAAAACCGTTTCTAGGTTTCAAAATGCTCCGAGATGTTTTTTCAATCGTCGAATTATGTAAGTTTGCTTGCGGATTTTTGTATAAATAAGGTTTTGTTGAATTTCTGAATGCGTCGAACAATAAATCAGAACTAAAATTAATATTTTTAGTATTTTCCATAGTTATGGTTAAGTTATCTGTATTGAGAAACAATTCCTTCACATTATCCATAAGAAATGATACAAATTTATCACTGGATTCATCCTTAATAACTTTATGTGCCTCATCATCTGGAAGTTCTTCCATTTTCAATCTAAAGGATAGCAAAGGATTTTTAAGGTCATCACTTTCTTTTTGGTCACTTTTTACATAAGTTATAGTAATAAAGATTAAGATTGCTTTAAATAATTGCATCTTGCAGATAGCACCAATATTATCAGTTTTGATTGGTGATGTCATTCTGATTTGTGTTGTCATATGACCATAAAATTTTATCAATCACAGACGAAACAAAACAAAAGTAGCTAATAAATTAAGTTTGAAGTGATTAAATTTAAATACTTTATGATATTTAGCGCTTGACACAAAAATACTCCTATATGTTTTTGGATTAAGTTCAGATTTGTAAAACGTGCTATTATTACAAAGGGATGAATAACAATGAAAATATATAGAATTATAAATTGGTCCTTCTATGCATCCTCGGGACACGTAATTGTTCTGGCTATCAACATTTATGTAACACAGTTGGTTCCGTTCACACACCGTGTTAACTGCACTGAAAAGCACGAACATATATGAACATTTTTACAATAACAAAAACATTTTACACTCAAAACGTTTAGTTTAGCATGCAACTCACTTTTCACCAATTTTGCATGTGCTGTCATTTTTTTGGTTTTTTCTATTTGTCTTACACTGTTTGCATAGTAAATCAATGCCAGTTAAAGGCACTTGTAGACGATTATTATCGTATTTCCAATCGTCAATATTTTTGTAGTCGTAATATGAAGAATCATTAAAAGGTTTATTATTACATAGAGGACAGTTGCAAACGTGTGTTCTGTTTAATCTTTGCTGCTTACAGCCTCGTTTAATATAATAAGGATGAATTTCAGTGAAACATGTTTGTTCACCTTTACATGTTTTCGTTAATATTCTGTAAAAATGAAATAAAAATGAGTAATTATATTAAAACTTATAACCAAAATAGCAAATACGAGTAGTTATTTAATTTGCTTACAGTTTAGCGTTGTAACAATTTTCACCTATTTCCGAAGCGCTATTTCCGAAGCATGAAAAACAACGAATATTGTCTGGCTGGTTAATTCCAGAATTTACTTCACGCGAGCTTGACATTCCATTATTACCACTTTCTTCATTATTTTTTTTCTGGAAGTTTTAAGTTTAATCAGTAAATTGCTTTTATTATAGGTATTTAAATTTTTATCAACTAGAGCAAAAGCGGTTATATTTACAGTCTCATACTGACGTTCACCAAAATAGTTTATATAATTTACTTCAGATGCAATTTTTTCCCGTTCGTTAATAATACTGGAGTCGCTTTTGATACTATTTAATGACAACACGTGTATAACAAAACAGAAAAAACTTACATGATTTAATATCATGTTCTACATTGCTTTTAGTTATTGTCATCATTGTGTCAGCAGTTCACAGACACGTTTTTCTTCTATTGTAACAGATATAAAATGTAAAAAAAATATTTATTAACCTAATATGGTTAATATAAAAATTAAATGCCTATAAATATTTATACCAATTATTTAATCCAAAGGAAATGATAAAACTGTTTGTATGAAAATGTATTATTTTGTGCGGCAAAAGAAAAATTGCACGAGCAAAATTACACGTTGTTAGGTTTAGCCCGTAAAACAACACATTAAAAAAATACCTAATTCTACTAATCGTTTTGTATAAGATACTTTTTTGATTATTGTTACATACAGAAATTTAAGTGTTAAATAGATGCCTTCTATTCCATTTCCAAGGGGGAGTTATATGCTATCTGCACCATGTATTAATCATATACCTATATCCGAGCTTCATATACAGAAATATATATCTAGCAAATATTTTCTAATACAGTAAGTATTAAACATAACTTGCTTGAATATTTGTCATCATTCAGCCGAAATAAA